>OY740826.1:4220336-4327836 GCA_963514005.1 Raja brachyura | reverse complement strand
AACTTGTCTATTTCGACCAAGATGCCCCATCCAAGCTCTTTCCTTTCCCCCTCACGTTTGGAAATACCCCATATCCCTCTAATCCTTTCCTGTCCATGTACTTGTCCAAATAATTTAAGAATCAGTTAAGATCACCTCAAATTTGCGGCGCCACTGTGGCGCATCAGTAGAGTTACTGCCATGGAGCACCAGAGACAAGTGTACGATACTGACTCCCGATGCATTCTGTGCAGATTTTGAACGTTCTCCCTGCGACCGTGTAAGTGGACTGCGGATGCTCCGCATTCTTCCCACGCTCCAAAGACGTGCAGATTTTTAGGCCCATGGGCTTCGTTAAAAGATATAAACTCTCCCTAGTGTGTACGATATTGTTAATGTATGGGAATCGCTGGTCAGCCCGGACTCGGTCAACTAAATAAAACTCAACTAAACTAAACGAAGCATGTCATATATGGCCCATGCTTCATTGTCCCTTTGCCATGCTACATTCATACCATAAATGTGATGTTTTGCACTTTCTAAAGTGTAACATGGGCTTGAGCTGCATACTGAATGGTAGGGATCTGGCATCTGGTGTAGAGCAGTAGAGTCTCGGAGTGCAGGTACCTAATTCCTTGAAGGTGGTATCACAGGTGGTTGGGGGGGTCCAAATCCTCTTGCACATTGCCTTTGTTCCGTCGGTGTATTGAATGTCGATGTTGCGAGGTCATGTTGCTGTCTAAAAGGCGTTGATGTGGCCGAATTTAAAGTATTGTGTTCATTTCACGGCACCGTGTACAGGAAAGATGTTGGCGATTTGGAAAGGGTAGATGGACGATTTACGAAGATGTTGCCAGAGCTCCAGGGAGGGGGTGTAGCAGGCTGGGATAATATTCCTTGCAGGCAGGAGAAAATGGATGATCTTTCAGAGGTGTATGACGTCATGAAAGGAATAGATGCACAGTCTCTTGCCCAGATTAGTGGAATCGAGGACCAGAGGACATAGGTTTCAGGTGAAGGGGAAAAGATTTAATAATAATCTGAGGGGATATTTTTTCACATAAAGAGTGGTGGGTGTATGGAACGAGCTGCCAGAGATGGTAGTTGCGACAGGGACTATTGCACCGTTTAAAATACAATTGCATAGGTACATGAACACGACAGGTTCAGAGGGCTTTGCGTCAAACGCAGACAGGTGGGATTCCTATAGAGGGGACATGCTGGTCGGTGTGGGTAAGTTGGCATCAAGGGCCTGTTTCCACATTGTGAGAATCTTTGACTCTATGGCTCCCACGCACGTACTCGTCATGCTCACATGCCCTTGGCACCTGACGCACCTTGGTTGGTGCCTCAACCTTGGCAAAAGAGGGAGCCTGCAATGGAACTGGCTGAACATTGTGTTTTCTTTCTACTTGAGATAATCATCTGATAACAGTATGCCACTTATTTCATTTGACATTTTCAAACATTCGTCAGCACATGAGCTGTTGCTGATGCGATCTGCTGTAGTGTTTCAATTAGTAAGGTGGGTATTACTTCAGAATTGTAAAATAGATTGCACTAGAAAGCAATTTATCGGGGTGCATCTTTATTTCCCTAGAAAAACAATTTATCGGGATGTATCACATCTTGGATTGGCAAACGCTCCATCGAAGACAACAAGAAATTGCGGAGAATTGTTGACGTTGCCCAGATCATCACGCACACCAACCTCCATTCTGTTAACTCCAGTTGCACTACACGCAGCCGTAGCAAGGCCACCAGCATAACCAGGAAAATAGTCACACCGGGCAATCCCTTTTCTATCCTTCCCATCAGACGAGATGTATAGAAGTGTGAAAACGCACACCTCCCTTTGCCCAAAATGTCCTTACCGTGCTAGTTGAAGCGAAACTAATATACTCTGCCTGATACTTGAATGTCCCTCCAATCCCTGCAAACACATGTGTCGTTGAATCATAATGTCATGAAATACAGCATGCAACATGCCCTTGGGGCAATTTACCCATGCCGACCCTGAAACGTGCCCCATATATATATATATTATTTCCACCTGCCTCTGTTTGGTCCATATCCTACTAAACCTATCGTATCCATGTTCCTTAAACATCATGGTAGGACTTGACCCAGGTAGCTTGTTCCATATACTTACCACAGGAACCACTGACAAGCTGCCAAGCTAATCTCATCACCTCTGCTTGCTCATAATCCATATCCCTACATTCCATAGATTTACATGTGCCTATCTAAAAGACGCTTAAACACCACTGTCGTATTTGCCTGTACCAACACTCCGTGCGAACAACGTAGCCGACACAAGTATTGTCAACTTGCCCCCCTCTTACGTTCAACCTGCGTGAGTTTTTTTCAGGACCTCCAGTTTCCACCCACACTCCAAAGGCATTCAGTTCAGGTTAATTAAGCGTGGTATGTGTGTGCTGAATCGTGTTAATGTGCGGTGAGCGCCTGTCGGCCCTGACTAGATGGACCGAAGGGCATATTTCCCTGCTATAATTTTAAACTATACAAATCTATGGTAAATAAGTGGAATGTAAAGTAAACGAGACTATTTACCTGTCCAACTGAGGATAAAAGTCGTGACTGTCAACCGTATCTGTGCCTTTCACTTCGATAAACTGATGTTGAAAATATTTGAATTGCGAGCAAACTGTTCTCGAGGACTGAACGATCGACAAACTACGTTGCTGCCATTATTTAGCTGCGACTTTATTAACCCATTAATTGTTAAAGGACTCAACAAATTTACTATCATTTGAAAATAAGGCATTATACGCAATTATCATCGCAAAATAAAATGCCATGTCAAAAAAATGCGACTGCCAGATTTATTGTAATGGTAAAATATCCTGGTTAAACATGTCAGGGAGTTGTTGGTTGTGGGAAGAAGGCAGGAGAATGGGTGTATGAAGGAGAGATATCAACTACCATTAAATGATGAGTTACTTATGGCCTAATTCTGTTCCTATCGCTTATGAAAGCAGCGCGTTTCTTGCATGCATTTCACAGGTGCCACCCCACTCCCCCCATCCACCTCCAACCTCACTTACATTGACTCCATTTTTACCTCGCGATGTCTCGGCAAGGCCAACAGCATTTTAGCACCCTGTTCCCTTGCTATTTTCGATATCTCATCGGAAAAAAACCTATAGTAGCGTATAAACGCACACCTACAGTTTCAGGGACAGCGTCTGTCCAGCTGTTATCAGGCAACTGAATCATCCTACCACAACCAGAGAGCAGTTCTGAAATACTATATACCTCATTGGTCACCCTTGCAATATCGTATCATGTATCTATACACTGTAAATGGCTCAATGGCAAACGCGTATTGCCTTCCGCTGACTGAATAGAACGCAACAAAAGTATTTCACTGTACATCGGTACACATGACAATTATCTGAACTGAACTAGTATTGCGGTTTTTGCGGTGAAACCTCTCGGAATGATTTTAACATAGGTGGTGAAACCTTGGCTTGGCCCCCAAGGGCCTACGAAATATCCCGTTTGCCAAACAATTAAACTCCCCTTCGCATTCCCATACTGACCTCCCTGTCCTGGGACACCTCCATTGTCAGAGTGAGGCCTCGCGTAAATTGGAGGAACATCACCTCATATTTCGCTTGTCAAGCTTACAACCCAGCGGTATTAAAATTTCTCCCTCTTCAGTAACACTTGAATTCCCCTCCCTCCGTCCCTCCCCCAACCAAGTTAACGTTCTAATTTTCCTATCGTCCTGTTCAGTTTAAATACATAAAAAATATTACCATATAAAATATTACAGCACGGAAACAGACCATATCGACCCTTCTAGTCCGTGCCGAACACTTACTCTCATCTAGTTCCATCTACCTGCACTCAGAGCATAACCCTCCTTTCACGTCCATATACCTATCCAATTAATTTTAAATGTTAAAATTGAATATGCCTCCACCACTTCCACCAGAAGCTCATTCCACACAACTACCACTCTCTGAGTAAAGAAGTTCCCCCTCATGTTACCCCTAAAAGTTTGTCCTTTAATTCTCAATTCATGTCCTCTTGTTTGAATCTTCCCTACTCTCGATGGAAAAAGCTTATCCACGTTAACTCTGTCTATCCCTCTCATAATTTTTAAGACCTATATCAAGTCCCCCCTTAACCTTCTGCGCCCCAAAGTCTAAAGACCTATTTTGTTCAACCTTTTTCTGTAACTTAGGTGTTGAAACCCAGGCAACGTTCCAGTAAATCTCCTCTGTACTCTATTTCGATGACATATTTCCCATAATTTGACGAGCGAAATTCTACAACATACTCCAGAATTGGCCTCACCATTGCCTTGTACAATTTTAACATTACATCTCAACTTCTATCCTCAAAGCTCTGATTTATAAACACCAGCAGACGAAAAGCTTTATTTACCAACCTATCTACAAGAGATTCCACTTTTTATTC
The DNA here is from genome assembly GCA_963514005.1 of Raja brachyura. The sequence goes on along the minus strand of OY740826.1, from coordinate 4,323,405 downwards.
CCAGAACAATCTTGTCAACTGCATTCCCCAATGCGCTACCATTTACCATGTACGTCCTATTTTGAATTGTCCAGCCAACATGTAGCACCTCACACTTATCAGCATTAAAGTCAATCTGACATCTTTCAGCCCACTATTCAAATGTCTAAATGCCTAAATCTCTCTGTAGACTTTGAAAATCTACTTCATTATCCACAACACCACCTGTCTTAGTATAATCTGCATACTTACTAATACCATTTACCACACCATCATCCAAATAATTGGTGTGTATGACAAACAACAGTGGGTTAAAAACAGATCCGTGAGGCACCCCACTAGTCACCGGCCTCCAACCTGACAAACAGTTATCAAGCATTACTATCTGGTACCTCCCATTCAGTCACTGTTGAATCCATCTTGCTACTCCACTATTTATACCCAACAATTGAACCTTCTTAACCAACCTTCCATGTGAAACTTTGTCGAAGGCCTTACTGAAGTCCATAAAGAAAACATCCACCGCTTTACCCTCAACAATTTCCCTCGTAACCTCTTCAAAAAATCAAGAAGATTAGTGAAACATGACCTTCCAGGCACAAATCCATGATGACTGTTCCTAATCAGACCCTGTTTTTCCAGATTATTATATATTTTTCTCTAAGTATCCTTTCAATGAATTTTCCCACCAGTGACGTCAAGCAAACAGGACTATCATTGCTCGGTTTACTCTTAGAACCCTTTTTAAAAAATGGACAACATGCGCAGTACGACAATCTTCCGGCATCATTCACCTCTTTAATGATATTTCAAATATTTTTGTCATAGCCCCTGCTATTTCCACACTAACTTCCCACAATGTCCTAGGGAATAACCTGTCATGACCTGGAGGCTTATCCACTTTTATATTTTTCAAGAGAGCCAGTACTTCATCTTCTTTGATCCTCAGTTTACATAGTTACTCTACTTGTTTCCATTATGTCGCAGAATTCAATATCCCTCCCCTTGGCCAATTGGGCCAGGCTCAGGAGCAACCCTACCAGGACATCTTCAGCCCTACCGAGTTCAATACGCTCAACCCCTTTGCATTTTGGACCAGAGGCTGCAACCTCACACACTCCATACATACTTGGAACACATTCTCATCCAGCCCGCAAATGCAGCAGGTTGTTGGCGAGTCTGTGAAACGGGATGGAAACAGGTTGCATGGGGCCCTGTGTAGTATGCTGCACCCCATGTCCCTGATGTAAAGGGGGATACTCCCTGCGCGGAAGGCCTTCCAGTGGGGGGCCTTTCGCAGCCACATGGTACAATCCTTAACCCTGGGATTCCTGATTAACTCACCACCCCTTCCCTCCTTGAACATCCAACCGTGATGGAATTCTGCTCGTCTCCATAGACGGGTTTCCTATTGACAGGTCGCTGACATAAAATATTAACCATGTCCTCTGGTCTCTTGCGTTATTCCAACATTGAATGTCACGATCCCTTCAGTATTTTTTGAATGAAATGTAGAATATATTGAATCACAATAAATTTACGGGGCCACCGTAGTTATCGTATCCATATGAATTTCCTATGGTAGAAGCAGACTGGTGTGAATAATGTTTGCAGGAATTATTTCGGAAATAAACATTTCAACTGGGTCGGATACAGTTTCTTTCTTAGCCATGGTACTTTGTGTTAAGATGGATCGTCAGTCTATGTGGCAGTCACAGATCTGACCCAGCAATTTGCTAATGTTTTCGCCGACATTTGTAAATTATGAAGGCGCCAGATGCGTCGAGATAGGGCTCCTAAAGGAGAGTGTTAGAAAACTGGAGCAGCAGCTCGATGACATCCGTCTGGTCAGGGAGAGTGAGGAGGTCTTAGAGAAGAGTTACATGGGGGTAGTCTCTCCAAAACCACAGGAGGCAGACACGTGGGTCACGGTTAGGAAAGTCAAGGGGCAGAGGCAGACGATAAGGAGTACACCTGTGTCTGTACATCTTTTAAATAAGTACTCCTGTTTCAGTGCTGTTGGGGGGGGGGGGCAGCCTGCCTGGGGTAGCAACAGCGGCCTGGCCTGCGGTACAGACACCGGCCCTGTTGCTCAGAAGGGTAAGGAACAGAAGATAAGGGCGTTAGTAGTAGGGGACTCTATAGTTAGGGCGTCAGATTGGCGATTCTGTGGATGCAGTGCGGAGGCACGGATGGTAGTTTGCCTCCCTGGTGGCAGTGTCCGGGATGTGTGTGAACGTGTCCAAGATATCCTGAAAGGGGAGGGAGAGGAGCCTGAGGTCGTGATACATATTGGTACCAATGACATACGTACAAAAGAGCAGAGATCCTGAAAGGAGAATTTAGGGAGTTAGGAAGAGAGTTAAGGAAAATAACCGCAAATATAACAATCTCAGGATTACTTCCTGTGCCACGCGGCAGTGAGCGTGGGAATGGAGCAAGATGGATGATAAATGCCTGGCTGAAGGACTGGTGCAGAGGGCAGGGATTCAAGTTCTGGATCAATGGAACCTCTTTTTGGGAAGGAGTGACCTGTATAAAAAAGGACGGATTGCACTTGAACACGACGGGGACCACTATCTAGGTAGGGGAATTTGCAAAGGCTAGCGGGGGGACTTTAAACTAGAACGGTTGGGCGGAAGGACTCAAATAGAGAAATCCAGTAGACAGGGTCTGAGGAAGGAGGCAGAGAAGGGAAGCATTCAGACCCAACATGTAGGGGGGAAAGAAGAAAAAAAATAATAAATAGAGAATAAGAGGTGGTGGGTTTCCAAGGCAAAAACCAAAAGGGGCCGCGTCAACATAATTGCATAAGGAGTAAGAGTGTTGTAAAAACAAGCCTGAAGGCGTTGTGGCTCAATGCAAGGAGCAGTCGTAATAAGGTGGATGAGTTGAAGGTGCAGATAGCTATTAATTACTATGCTATAGTTGGAATCACGGAGACGTGGCTCCAGCGGGACCAAGGCTGGGAGCTGAACATCCACGGATATTCAATATTCAGGAGGGATAGACAGAAAGTAACGGGAGGTGGGGTAGCGTTGCTGGTGAGAGAGGAGATTAATGCAATAGAATGGAAGGACATTAGCTTGGAGGATGTGGAATCGATATGGGTAGAGCTGCGAAACTCTAAGGGGCAGAAAACGCTAGAGGGAGTTGTGTACAGGCCACCTAACAGTAATAGTGGAGTTGGGGATAGCATCAAACAGGTAATTAGAAATGGAGGTTGAACTGCAGGGTTTTGTTGAGACAACACCTGCAACAAGGATAAAACTGTTATAATGGGTGACTTCAATCTACACATAGATTGGGTAAATCAAATGAGTAGGTGTGCTCAGGAAGAGGATTTATTGGAATATATGCGAATAGTTTTCTAAACCAACATGTAGAGGAACCAACGAGAGAGCAGCCTCTTCTAGACTGGGTATTGAGTAATGAAGAAGGGTTAGTTAGCAGTCTTGTTGTGCGTGGCCCGTTCGGCAAGAGTGACCATATTATGGTTGAGTTCTTCATTTGGATGGAGAGTAACATAATTAATGATTATAAAAGGGTTGACAGAGGATGTGCAATGGAAGGTACTAAAAGACTGCATGGATTGTTCATCCCAGTTTGGCAAAATAATCAATCAAGGAAGGTAGTGCATCTATGGATAACAAGGGAAATCGGGGATAGTATATAAACAAAGGATGACGCATACAAATTTGCCAGAAAAAGCAGCCAACCAGTGGACTGGGAGAAATTCAGAGTCCAGCAGAGGAGGACAAAGGGCTTAATTAGGAAATGGGAAATAGATCATGAAAGAAAACTGGCGGGAAAAATAAAAACTGACTTCAAAAGTTTTTATAGATATATGAAGAGAAAGAGATTAGTTACAACAAATGTAGGTCCTTTGCAGTCAGAAACAGGTGAATTGATCATGGGGAACAAGGACATGGCAGACCAATTGAATAACTACTTTGGAACAGTCTTTACTAAGGAAGACATAAATAATCTGCCGGAAATTGCACGGGATCGGGGGTTAAATAAGGTGGGCGAACTGAGTGAAATCCAGGTTAGCCGGGAAGTGGTTTTGGGTAAATTGAATGGGTTAAAGGCCGATAAATCCCCAGGGCCAGATAGACTGCATCCCAGAGTACATAAGGAAGTAGCCACATAAATAGTGGGTGCATTAGTGATAATTTTTCAAAACCCCTTAGATTCTGGAGTCGTTCCTGAGGATTGGAGGGCAGCTAATGTAACCCCACTTTTTAAAAAAGGAGGGAGAGAGAAAACGGGGAATTACAGACCAGTTAGTCTAACATCGGCAGTGGGGAAGCTGCTAGAGTCAGTTGTTATGATAGGATAGCACAACATTTGGAAAGTGGTGAAATCATTTGACAAAGTCAGCATGGGTTTACGAAAGGTAAATCACGTCTGACGCATCTTATAGAATTTTTCGAGGATGTAACTAGCAGAGTGGAAAAGGGAGAACCAGTGGATGTGTTATATCTAGACTTTCAGAAGGCTTTCGACAAGTTCCCACATACGAGATTAGTATAACAACATTAAGCACGCGGTATTGGGGGTTCAGTATTGATGTGGATGGAGAAATGGCCGGCAGACAGGAAGCATAGTGTAGGAGTAAACGGGTTCTTTTCAGAATGGCAGGCAGTGACTAATGGGGTACCGCAAGACTCACTGCTGGGACCCCAGCTATTTACAATATATATTAATGATTTGGACGAGGAAATTGAATGCAACATCTCCAAGTTTGCGGATGACAATAAGCTGGGGGGGGGGTTAGTGTTAGGTGTGAGGAGGATGCTAGGAGGCTGCAAGGTGACTTGGATAGGCTGGGTCAGTGGGCAAAAGCATGGCAAATCCAGTATAATGTGGATACATGTGACGTTATCCATTTTGGTGGCAAAAACAGGAGGGTAGACTATTATCTGAATTGTGGCAAATTAGGAAAAGGGGAGATGCAACGAGGCCTGGGTGTCATGGTACACCAATCATTGAACGTAGGCATGCAGGTGCAGCAGGCAGTGAAGAAAGCAAATGGTATTTTACCATTCATAGCGATAGGATTTGAGTATAGGAGCATGGAGGTTGAACTGCAGGGTTTTGTTGAGACAACACCTGTAGTATTGCGTGCAGTTTTAGTCTCCAAATCTGAGAAAATAAATTCTTACCATAGAGGAGGTACAGAAAAGGTTCAACAGGCTGATTCCTGGGATGTTAGGACGGTCGTATGAAGAATTACTGGATTGACTTTGCTTGTACACGCTAGAATTTAGAAAACTGAGGGGGGATCTTATAGAAACTTGCAAAATACTTAAGGGGTTGGACAGGCTAAATGCAGGAAGATTGTTCTCGATGATGGGGTGGTCCAGAACAAGGGGTCACAGTCTGAGCATAAGGGTGAATTCCTTTAGGATGGAGATGAGGAAAGCATTTTGCACACAGAGAGTGGTGAGTGTCTGGAATTATCTGCCATAGAAGGTAGTTGAGGCCAGTTTATTGGCTATATTTAAGAGGGAGTTACATGTGGCTCTTGTGGCTAAATGGATCAGGGGGTATGGAGCGAAGGCAGGTACAGGATACTGAGTTGGATGATCAGCCATGATCAAATTGAATGGAGGTGCAGACTTGAAGGGCCGAATCGCCTACTCCTGCACATATGTTCTATGTTTCTATATTTTTATCAGAGGCGGAGATAGTACAGACGTTCAGAATCTTTTTTTTTCATGATGACGGAAGTTTAAAAATAGAGGTCGTAACTCTAGGCTCAGATGGGCAATGTTTAAATGAGATGTACGGCATTAGTGGTGCAGCGGTATAGTTGCTGCCTCACACGTCAGAGACCCGGGTGGGATCCTCCTTAACGGGTAGTGTCTGTACCGAGTTTGTACGTTATTCACAAGACCTAGGTGTTTCCTCCTGGCGCTGCGGTTTTCTCCCACACTACAAAGATGTACCGATTTGTTGGTTCGTTGCCTTTTTTTAAGATTGTAAATTGTCCCCGGAGTGCAAAGTTGTGCTAATGTACTGAGATAACTGGTCGACGCTGACTCGGTGGTCTGAAGAGCCTGTTTCCATGCTGTTTCTCAAAATTAAATACATTTCACTGGTTAGTTATTTTTACACTTGATTTGAGAGTACCTCAAGCATCTTCTGGGTGTGGTGCTGGAGGGAGATATGACAGTGCTTCATCTACCTTGCTGGTGTAAATTCCTAAGGGCCGGTCCCCAACATGCTTTGCTTGGCATCATTCCAGCATTTACCTCTTAAATTAAATGCTCGACTTGCTCAGCAGACTGTCGAATCTTTGTCACCAACTGCTACACTGGCAATATAGTGCTCAGTTTTGGTCACCGTGCTTCTGGAAGTACGGAGTTTAGCCGGAATGGATGCAGAGAAGATGGACCAGGACTTGAGGGGTTGCGATTTAGGAAATAGATGGACAGGCTACGACTTTATTTATTGGAGCACAAAAGGGTAAAGATTGATCTGATAGAGGCGCATCAATTTTGGAAAGGAATAGGTTGGCTGACTATTCCGATTTTTACATCAAATAGGTTAATAAAGAACCAGAGGACATACGGTTAGCTATACACAGAGTGCTGGATGACTTCAGCGGGTCAGGAAGCATCTCTGCAGAAAAGGAATAGGTGATCTTTCGGAATAAGCATGGAAAGAGGCCTTTCGACCCTTCGAGTCCGTGCCGACCATTGATCTCCCCATACACGAACACTATCCGACACATAATTGCCAATTTACAATATTACCTAACCCAATTCACCCACTAACCTACACGTCTTTGGGACCTGGAGGAAACCAGGTCACCTTCGAAGCCACGTCCGGGCACCGTGGGGATGCGTCTCTACCGTGACGTCACTGTGCTGCCACATGAAGAGAAAAGTAGAATGGTACCCGGACGTGGGTTGGAAGGACGAGATGCCGAAACGAAATAGCCGAATGGAAAGGACGGCGAAAAGCCAAATAACTGAACAGAAACGACCCCGTAAATCCGACTCACCGAAAGAGCGGTTCGCCGAAAAATGAATCATGTTGTTCCCTTTCTCGTGTATCTATACACTGTGGATGCCTCCATTGTAATCAGGTATTGAATTACTCAACACCTTGTTTTATCCTTCCGCTTGCAATCATGCTGAAGGAGGTTCATGATTTCAGTGTCAAAGATCTCTGATGTAAGGCATTCATTTAGAATCAGGAACTCATGATGCAGCTTTAGATGGATTTCATCAGGCCGCATTTGTAGTATTGCGTGCTGTTGTGGTTGCCCATTTCAGGAAGTGTGTGGAGGCATTGAAAAAAGGTGTGGAGAAGGTATCCACAATGATATACTGAAAATGCTGCAGAAATTCAGCCGTTCAGGCAGTATTTCTGGGGAAAAAGATTGGGTGACGTTTTGGGTCGGGACCCGCTTCACATCGTTTACCAGAATGTTGCCTGGATTAGGAGGTATTAACGTCCGCAAGAGGATTGGCCGTCTTGGATTGTTTTCTATGGAACGGTGGAGGTGGCGAGGATACCAGGTAGAAGAATATATCATTAAGTAGGATTTTTTTCCCAAATATGGACAAATCAAATAATAGATGACATAACTTTAAGGTGAGAGCGAGAACGTTTAAATGAAATGTGCGAGGACAGTTTTTTTTCACAGAGGGTGGTGGGGGCTTTGGGTGGTTTTGGCGACAGGTATGATAGTTGGTTTTAAGATTATTTTGGATAGCCTGATAGATGTAAGTGCAAGAAATAGAGTGCTGTGAATTACGTGTAGGTAGATAAGTGATAGTCTTTGCTTGGCACACATTTTTGGCTGAAGGGCCTGCTCTTGTGCTACACTGTTTGATGTTCTACATGTGCGTTTTCTTGTGTCCACAGGTTGTATTGGAAATATTTAAACATCGCTGCTCCTTTCGCAGTCGGCACAATTCGGCGGTGTAGGAAATGCATGTTTGGGTACATGGATATATTCATAAGTTAATTGGTGATAGGAGCACATTAGGCCATTCGGGCTATCAAGATCACGTACCTATTACAATTGCCTACCGCCAGATTATGCGATTATGCGATACCACGGGAAATGCGATCTCGCTGGCTCTCTACTCGGCGCTTGACCACTTGGACCATCAAATCACAAACGTCAGCAACGCCGCATTTATTGTGCCCACCTATATGTACCCCGTTCGGTTGGCTTTAAGTTATAGTGTCAGACAGGACGGAAACTGGCCCGAAAGCATTTTATTACGGTGGATTTCAGTAATGTGCTACCATACATTAGTTATTGATGCAGGTCTCCATGCTCTTAGTTTAGTTTAGTTTAGCATAGTTTAACTTAGGGATGCAGCTCAGAAACAGGCCTTTTCAGCAGCGATACCGTAACACTTCCCTATACACGCATGGGACAAAGTATACATATACCAAGCCAATTAACCTAGAAACCTGCACATCTTTGGAGTGCAGGAGGAAACCGAAGATCTCGGAGAAAACCAATGTGGTCACGAGGAAAACGTACAAACGACATACAGACAGTCGGGTGGACAACACGCGCTGGAAGACAACAATTCTACCAGTGCGCCACCGAGCCGGATGTTAATTTAGAGATTCGGCAAGAAATCAGGCCTTCCAGTCCAACGGGTCCTCACCGACCATCGATCACCAGTTCGCACTAGTTCGAAATTATCCCACTTTGGCATGCAGTCCATACACACCATGGGGCAATTTTACGGAGGGTCAGTTAACCTGCAAACTCTGATCTTTGGGACGTGAAAGAAAACCGGAGCACCCGGTGGACACTCGCGCGGCCAGAACGTGTATTCAACACACACACACACACACACACACACACACACACATACACACACACACACACACACACACACACACACACACACACTCACACACACACACACACACACACACACACACACACACACACACACACACACACACACACACACACACACACACACACACACACACACACACACACACAGGCAGATAGCACCTGAAGTCAGGATGATACCCAGGTCTCTGGCGCTGTGAGGTAACGGCTCCACCAGGTGCGCCACTGTGATGCCAACCCCTGTTCTAACGCGATGGAACTAACACGATAAATACACTTTTGAAGCAATTGTGAAACGCAGACTGCAAAGGCGAGAGCTTGAAGATGTCCGTGAATACTCTAGCCAGTTGACCGCACAGGATTTTAGCGCTCGGGCAGTCACACTGTCCGCGCTGGACTCATTGCGTGGAATCACCCACGAAGGGCACTCTGTCGTCTGTGTCATAGACGTAGATCACTGTGTCAGGGGCAGTGGGACCTTATGGGGTCATAGAGTAATACAGCGTGTAAATTGCCCCTTCCGCCCAACTTGCTGATGTCGACCAAATTGCCCCATCTACACTAGTCCCACCTGCTCGCTTTTGGCCCATATACCTCAAAAGCGTTTCCATTCTCGACCCCGTTCAAAGGTCTCCTAACTAGGTGCTACAGTGGCAACATTTGCTGCGACAGAAATCTGTCCATTTTTTAATCGATTTTCCAGTTCCACTCAGATCACTATCCTAAAGCACCTGCTATCTTTATCTATAGCCACAGAGCCACAGAACCATAACATTGGGACACATTCCCTTTGGTCCACCTCATGCTTGCTGCCTAAAATGTGCCGTCTCAATTTTTTGTGTTGGGTCCACATCCCCCAAGCATTTTGTACTGGAGATTCTGAGCTATCGGGAGAGGCAAGCTAGGCTGGAACTGTATTTCTTGGAGCGCAGGAGGATGAGGGGTGATCTTATTGAGGAGTATACCATCATGAGAGGTACAGATCGGGTATAAGCAGTTTTCTGCCAAGAGTAGATGAATCGAGAACCAGAATATATGTGTTTATGGTGAAGGGGGAAATATTTATTATAAATCTGACGGGTACCTCTGTGGAAAAGGTTCTTCAGACTGATGGGGATAGTGAGAAAGCTGGAAAGGGAGGTTGATGTGGTACAACGCCTGGACACACGGGAGGGGGCTTCCAATTCGAGATGGGCTGAGCATGGGACACATGTGTTAGATTGGAGGGAAACAGTTTCATGAGGTTTAATCCAGATAAGTGCGAGCTGTTGTATTTTGGGAATGCAAACCATGGCAAGATCATTACAGCGAAAGGTAGGACCGTGGAATGTGTTGTAAATTAGGTAGGCCACAAATGAAGGTAGAAAGTTCCCCGCAGTGCTGGTACAGGTCGTCAAGAACGCATTGTGCATTTATTTTCATCAAGTCAGTACACCTTACATTCCCTTCCCTCTCTCCGGCTCTCACCTTCACAAGGCGTCGTACACATTTCCCTGGCGTCCTCAGGAAATTCACTGTCTGTACAACCCACTGTCACCTAGACCACAGCCAACAATGTAGGCTCTACTTTCCCTTGATCACCATTACTTTTTTTCTTACCTTTCATTCATTTGTTCTATATCTCTCTAAATCACCATCCATCTCCTCGTTTCCTTGTCCTGAAGAGTGTTCTTAAGTCGAAAATTACATATTCCTTCTTTTAAGTCTATCTTCATTGTAAACCCGTATCTGCGTTTCATTCCTACATATACTGGATAGAAGTTGGGATGTTGTGCTACAGATGCACAATTGGTGAGGCCGCAATTAGAATATTGTATTTAGGAAATATGTCAAGATGGAAAGGATGCAAAGAATATTGGTGAGCATGTGTCAGCACTCAAGGCCCTGAATGAAAGGAGAGGTTGCGCAGGCTAGGACCCTTCAACCCTGGAGCCCAGTAGGATAAGTGGTGCTCTTTTAGAGGTGTTAAGAACCATTGGTGGAATAGATCGGGTAAACGCACATAATATCTTGCCCAGAGTAGGGGAATTGAGAACCAGAGGACATAGGTTTAAGATGTGGGAAATATGTACTCGGAACTTTTCACACAATGGGCGGTGGGGAAATGCACCGCACTGAAACGAGCTGCCGGAAGAGGCGGTTGAATCAGGTACAATCGCAAAGTTTAAGATGTGGCGGGATTTTCAACTGCCCAGCCATGTGATCTTTAATAACAACCCACAATATAGTTGCCTACTGCTCGCGCGGGAACGGGAGTTATCGACCTTAAATCGATCCAAGCCCCGTGAACCACACGTCCCGTCAGCAAGACGTGACTCCCCCGAGGGTTCGCACTGTGCGTGGCTTACCAACAGGGGCCGCTACATGACCACCCCCCACCCCCCACCCCAGTACCAGAAGCACCGAAACGGTCGGGTAGCCGAACGAGGCGGCCAGACCTCGTACATAAGTAACCACACACGGGGGACCAGCCCGGTGTGGACGAGTTCGGGAGAAACCGGGACGGCCGACGGCGAGTTTGGGCCATCTGTACAGGCTCACTAAGATCCAAATGAGCCGGCTTCAACCGAGCTGCAGGTACAGTCTCTTGCCGGCCCCACATGTCCAACGCAAAAGACGTGTGCCTGTGCCGCAGCACCCGAAAAGGACCATCATATGTGCGCTGCAAGGGCGAACTGTGGGCATCGCGGCGTAGAAAGTCATAAGGACTGTCGCGAGAGATGGCGGCACATAGAACGGTGCCACACCATGACAAGACGTCGGAACAGGAGACATGACGCCGATCCTCTCCTTCAAACGAATGAATAGATGTGATGGCGGTTCCCGGGAACCACCAGCGGCCGGAAGAAATTCCGCAGGGACCGCGAGCGGAACGCCGTAGAACAATTCAGCCGATGACGATGCTAAATCTTCTTTCGGGGCGGTCGGAATCCCCAGCAAGACCCACGGTAACCCGTCCATCCATTCGAGACCCTTGAGGCGAGCCCTCAAGACGTCCTTAAGATGGCGGTGGAACACCAACCCAATGGACTGGGGATGATATGCTGTCGAATGTTGGAGCTGTGTCCCCAGCAGGCGACCCATTTTGGAACAAATTTCGGACAGGAACTGTGCACCCCGTTCGGATGAGATGTCCAGCGGCACCTCGTATTGGGCCATCCAATGGGCCACGAGGGCGCGAGCGCACGGCAGAGCAGAAGTGTCCATGAGCGGGATGGCCTCCAGCCACAGCGTAAAAAAGGTCCACCACCGTCAGAAAGTGGGAGATACCCCGGGATGGAGGCAGCGGCCCCATGACACCACCCGTACATGGTCGATGCGCGGGTGAGGCACTTCGAATGCGTGAACTGGCGCCCGGACGTGCTGCTGCACCTTCGATTTTTTGGCGCGGAATCCACGCCCGGGCCCAACGACCACTTGCTTCTGCGACTAATGACAAATGAACCATCGACACCATTGCCGGGATAGACACGTGGACCAATCGATGAATAACATCGAAAATCAGACGGCGCCAGGACTCGGAACAATAGGCCGCCGCTGCCCCGTGGACACGTCGCATAGGACGTTACCGACGGAGCGACTCAGCGACAAGTCGTCGTTCACAGCACCGGCAATGGGCGGAAATGTAAGTGGGGGATGGGATAACGATCCGCAAAGGTGGCATCGTGCAGGCGGCGCTAGTCGCCATAGGGCCTCAAGCCCCCGGAGACATTTGGCACCATGTGCAGCGGAGAAACAGATAATATACAGTAGAAAAATGGTAAAGGATAAGGCCATCCGGCCCTTCGAGCCAGCACCGACATTCCATGTGATCATGGCCGATCATTCCCGATCAGTAGCCGCTCTCTTGTGTTTTTGCCACCAAAGTGGATAACCTCACATTTATCCACATTGAACTGCATCCGGCATGCATCTGCTCACTCACCCAGCCTGCCAAAGTCAACATGCATCCTCAAAGCATCCTCTTCACAGTTCGCAGTGCCACCCAGCTTTATGTCATCTGCAAATTTGCTAATGTTACTTTTAATCCCTTCCTCTCTAGATCATTAGTGTATATTGTAATTCGCTGCGGTCCCAGCACCGAGCCTTGCGATACCCCACTAGCCATTCTGAAAAGGGATCCGTTAATCCATACTCTTTGTTTCCTGTCTGCCAAACATCTTCCTTCCATGTCAGCAGCCTACCCCCAATACCATGTGCTCCAATTTTGCTCACGAATGTCCTATGTGGGCCTTATCAAATTAATTCTAAATATCCAGATACGCTATATCCACTTGTCCACTTGTCCATCCCTTGTCCACTTTCCTAGTTACATCATCGAAACATTCCTGAAGCTTAGTCAAATATGATTTCACCTTCGTAACGGTAGCGAATTGAAGAATACAGTTGAACATAGGGATCTGGGAATAACCGTGCATAGTTCCTTGAAGGTGGAATCTCATATAGATAGGGTGGTAAAGAAAGCTTTTGGTATGCTAGCCTTTATAAATCAGAGCATTGAGTATAGAAGCTGGGATGTAATGTTAAAATTGTACAAGGCATTGGTGAGACCAAATCTGGAGTATGGTGTACAATTTTGGTCGCCCAATTATAGGAAGGATGTCAACAAAATAGAGAGCGTACATAGGAGATTTACTAGAATGTTGCCTGGGTTTCAACAGCTAAGTTACAGAGATAGGTTGAATAAGTTATGTCTTTATTCTCTGGAGAGCAGAAGGTTAAGGGGGGACTTGATAGAGGTCTTTAAAATGATGAGAGGGATAGACAGAGTTGATGTGGACAAGCTTTTCCCTTTGAGAATAGGGAAGATTTAAACAAGAGGACATGACTTTAGAATTAAGGGACAGAGGTTTAGGGGTAATATGAGGGGGAACTTCTTTACTCAGAGAGTGGTAGCGGTGTGGAATGAGCTTCCAGTGGAAGTGGTGGCGGCAGGTTCGTTGGTATCATTTAAAAATAAATTGAATAGGCATATGGATGAGAAGGGTATGGATGGTTATGGTATGAGTGCAGGCAGGTGGGACTAAGGGAAAAAAGTTGTTCGGCACGGACTTGAAGGGCCCAGATGGCCTGTTTCCGTGCTGTAATTGTTATATGGTTATATGGTTATATGGTTAAATCCATGCAGACACGGAACGATCTTGTTACTGCTATGCACATGTGCCGCTATTTCATATTTTATATTTGACTCCAGCATTTTTCCCACCACCGTTTCCTGCCTCATGTGCATTTCCTTCAGTACCTCCGACACTCTTTATAATATGGTCATTAGTACATCAGTGATATAGTTCGTGTCCTCTTTGGTCAAGACGGATCCAAAGGTCCGAAATTGGTCTTAACTATTTTTTCCACTTCACATACCTAAAGGAACATTTGCTATCCTCCTTTATATTCTTGCCTAGTTTACCTTCCTACCTCGTCTTTTTTCCCCGTATTGGCTTTTTAGCTATCTTCTGTTGCTCTTTAAGATACCCAATCCCAGGCTTCCCGCTCATGTTTGCTATGTTATACTTCTCTTTTATTTTATTCTCTCCCTGACTCCCCTTGTCATCCACGGTCGCCTCTTATTCCCCTTGCAATATTTCTTCCTCTTTGGAACGAACGTATCCTGCACCTTCTGTATATTACCAGAAATAGCTGCCATTTTTGTTCCTCTGTCATCCCTGCTAGGGTATCTTTCCAGTCAACGTTGGCCACTTCCTCCGTCGTGGCTCCATAGTCCCCTTTGTTCAACTGTAACACTGACACGTCCGAATTGCCCTTCACCATCTCAAATTGTAGGTTAAAAATCGCCATATTATGGTCACTGCCTCCTAATGGCTCCTTTACCTCGAGTTCCCTTTTCAAATCCGGTTCATTACATAACACCTAATCCAGAATTGCCTTCTCGCTACTAGGCTCCAGTACATGCTGCTCTAAGAATCTATCACGGAAGCACTCCACAAACTCAATTTCATGGTGTCCAGTAGCAACTAGCTTTTCCCAGTCTACTTGCATGTTGAAATCCCTAGCATTACCTTTATGGCATGCCAATTTTAACTCTTCATTCAACTTGCAGCCTCTATCCAGGCTACTGTTTGGGGGCCTGTTGATATCTCAATTCCTGAGTTTTATCCATACTGACTCTGCATCTTCTAATCTATGTCACCCTTCGCAAGGGACTGAATTCTATGTCTCACCAACAGAGCAACCCGACTTGTCTGTCTTTTTGATGAACGTGTATCGGACAATACCCTAGCTTGTGGCCGGAACGTGCAGAAGCCTGATAACAGGCGAGAAAAAGCTGTTCCTGATTCTCGTCGTGCGTGCTTAAAAACGTTGTACCATTCTAGCAAATGGAGTAGGGAACGGAAGAAAGACCGGGGTGGGTGGGATACCATGTCGATACGTGGACTGCCACGCCTGCTCCCCGTTCTTCACTGTTAGCTTGAACGTTTTAACATCTGGCAAACGTTTTGCTGTAATGGCTTATTGTGCATTTTACAGCCTTTTATCGCTTAGTTAATCGAGGACTTGGCAATTGTTGTTCATCAGATAAGGTGACCTTTCAAATTGGTGACCTGCTCCACCAAGTATTTTGTGGAACATTTTTTCATGCCAATAATGAAATCAGGTGGTTGCAAAGGGCTGCAGTAGACGGGAGCCTGGACAAGTCTGTAACATTCCTGCACAATATCGAAAGTCGCTTCAGTGGCGCGGTGGAGCAGCGGCAGATAGGATAGGTTTATATGTAGGATAGTCCGTGTGTGTACGATAGTGTAGGGATGGTCGCTGGTCGAAGTGGGTTCATTGGGCCGAAAGGCCTATTTCCACGAGGTATCTCTAAATAAAATGTTAATAAAGTCCATGCTAATGCGGTCATTTAACCCTTCTATACGAAAATGCCTGTGCCGCTGAATTACTCCAGCATTTTGTGTCGATCTTGGGCCACCTTTCTTGCTAGCTTTTCCATTTGCCTGAATGAATACACTTATAAAATTCCGGGATGAGAGGGTGTTGTAGGACATTTAGAAAATAATAATGAAGATGAGTAGGTTATAGTTTGGTTAACGCTGGAGTTCACATACTCGGGAGCATGATCGGAAAATGGCCAAGAGTTTAGTTAGAATACAAAAGCTATGTTATAGCTTTGATATTCTAACGGAGGATAGTTATGAGTGGGTCGTTATCTGTTGCAATCTAGCATTACAAGCTGCTCTTGGTCAATGTGTTCATCAGGGATGTTGGCCAAAAGTTAACAAATGACCTATTTTACCAGGGATTACATTCGGCGGGGGAATCTGGACATTTATGGCATCTGGTATCTACAGTACATGTCAGATATATGGGATAAAGACTTCTAAACAACAAGAAACTGTAGATTAAAGTTATCTTTGTGGAAACAAAATATGAAAGGTTGCAGAGACATTTATTAATTATGTTATTTCAACCTCACAAGTAACCATTGTGGCATGGAGGTATAAAGACCTGCAGTTACTGTAGCATTTTTAAGTAGTTAGATCTTGATCACGCGGCTTCCCAATGTACATTGCTAAGGCATTTTATTCAACCCACTTGTTCGATAAACTCACCACTGATTAACGAAATGTTTTATTTTGTGTTGGTGTCTATCTGAGTAAAGTCAAATATAGAGTACTGGTTAAGTACAGAATTCCCTCTAACATAGGGTATGAGACACATGGAGAGGTTGGACAAACTTGAATTATATTATCTGGAAGTCCGGAAGTTGAGGGGAGACCCGATGGTGGTATTTAAGCTTATGAAAGGAACAAATATGGTGTAGACTCAGAACATTTTTTTCAGGGTGGAAATGTTAAAGATTAGAAGGCAGACACACAGAGTCTACTGCCTACAGTAGGGCAATTGAGAACCAGAGGGCATAGGGTTTAGGTGAAAGGGGGACGATTTTATAGGAATCTGAGGGGTAATCTTTTAACACAAAATGTGGTGGGTGCATGGACCGAGCTGCTAGAGGAAGTAGTTGAGGGGGGACTATTGTAAGTATTAAGTAATAATTGAGCAAGTACATGGACAGGACAGGTTTTGAGGGGTAAGGGTTAAATGCAGACAGGTGGGACTACTGTAGATGGGACATGTTGGTCGGTGCGTTCAAGTTGGGACGAATGGCCTGTTCCAACATTGTATGACTCCTACGCATGTGACACCTGCCTTCATGATCTCTTGCCCTTTGGCACTGCCCATGCGCCACGTTGGTGCCTCGCTTTTGGCAAATGAGGGAGGCGGCAAATGCACTGGCAGAACATCTTGTTTTCTTTCTAGATGAGATAATGATCTGAGGTCAGTGTGCCCCTTATTTCACTCGCCGGTTCCAAATAATCCTCAGTACTCATAAACTGTTGCCGATGTGATCTGCTGCAGTGTTTCATTTTTTGAGAGGCCTATTACTTCAGTATAATTGATTGCCTTAGAAAGCATTTTATGGGGTGCATCACAGTTTAGTTTGGGAATAGCTGTATCCTAGACCGCAAGAACTTTCAACGAATTGTGGACGCAGCGCAGATCATCACATAGACCATGCTCCCTTACATTGACACCCATGTACACTTCACGCTGCCTCAGCAAGGCCACCAGCACAATCAAAGAAAACTCACACAACCTGGTGAGAGTTTTTATGCAGCATGGAACTGCAGATGCTGTTTTACATCGAACATAGACACAAAATAACAGAGCAACTCAGCAGGGCAAGCAGCATCTCTGGAGAAAAGGCTGAAGACGTTTCTAAACCCGAAACGTCACTCACTCATTCTATCCAGACATTCAGCTTGTCCCGCGGAGTTAAACCAGCATTTTGTGGCTATCCTCGGGACAAAATACATTGAAGAGTGAAAATCCATACATCCAAATTCCGGGATGGTTTCTTCCCAGATGTTATCAGGCAATTGAACCACCATACCAACAGTAGCGAGAAGACCAGAACGATTGCGTCTTTTATTGGAGACATTTAAACTTTCTTTGATCGGACTTTACTGACTTTATCTTGCACTAAATATTAATCACGTTACTGCCTTTATCATGTACAGCATATGTACACTGTTGACGACGCGGTTGTTATCATGCATTGTCTATCTTCTGAATGGTTTGCACGGAATAAAACGTTTTCGCTGTACGTCGGTACACATTACAATAAACTGAAATAAACTTATTGATTGAGAAGTGTTTTAACATAGAGCACGGATCAGTACAGCAGGAGAACAGTACTTTTCCCCACAATGTCCGTACATTCTATGATGTGAAGAGACACTGATCTAATGTGCCTGAACTATATCCCTGAATGTCTCTCCATTCCCTGCACATGTGCTATAGAACATGAAATACAGCGTGGAAGTAGGGCCTTCGGCCCAACTTACCTATGCAGACTCACATGCCCCATCAATACGAGTCCAACCTGCCTCTGCTTGGCCCATATCCATGTAAACCTGTTTTATCCATGTGCCTATCTAAATGGTTCTTAAACTTTGTGGTAGCACCCTGCTCAACTACCTCTTCCGGTAGCACGTTCCAAATAATTACCGCCATTTTTCGTAAAAATGTTGACCTTTGCTTCCCAATTAAATCTTTCCCCTCACTTTAAAAGTATGGTCTTGATTCGCCTACCCTGGGTAAAGGACTCTTGCGCCTTAATCGTATCGATTCTGCTCATGATTTTATACACCTGAATGTTATCACTCCTCATCCCCTTGCTCTCTAAGGGATACAGTAATAGCCTGCCTACATTCTCCCAGTAGCTCAGGAACCTCGAGTCCTTGCAACCGCCTTTTAGGTTTTTCTGCACCCTATCCAGCTAAATGGCATATTTAGTACAAACATACGCCTCTATAAAAGCCCCTCAAACGCCTTTATCTGGTTCCACTATCATCTCTGTCTGCTGGTTTTCTGAGGCAATGTGAAATATAGATGGATTCAACAGTGGGGAGTCTGATTTGTGTGCTACATCCACAACTCTGGGCCACTTCATGCAGTTTTGAGCAGAAATGTACTCAAACCAAGCCTGATGCAACCCGACCGTTTGCTTTCAGCGACGATTCTACAGTTTGTGTATTGTTCCGCGAAAGAGCCGACGTGGGATAGGGAGGAGGAGTTTTGCACGGTTCTCTTCATTGGCCATGGCACTGAATACAGGAGTTGAGATATCATGTAACAACTGTACAAGTTGCTGGTAAGACCTACTCTGGAGTATTGTGAAGCAGAGCTCGGCACCCTGCTATGGGAACGATATGTTTACGCTGGAAACATTACCGACAAGATTCAAGGGGTTGGTATAAAACTGGAGGGTTTGAGTTCATAAGTTGCTTGAGCAGCCAAACGTATGTTAACCCAGTCATTCAACGGATCATTCTCATAAATCTCCTCTGGACCTTCTCTAATGCCACCACATCCTTCCTCAGATATGGGTCCCAAAATAGCTCACAATACTCCAAATGTTGTTTCACCATCGCCTCACAGAGTTTCGGCATTACATCCCTGTTTTTATATTCATCCTCTATCGATATTAATGCCGCTATAATTATCACCTTCCTTACAACTGATTTGACTTGCAAATTAGCTTTTTCGTAACCCTGCACCAGAACTCCCAAGTCTCTTTGCACCTCCGATTTCTGAATTATCTGCTCATTGAAAAAAATAGTCTACGACTTAATTCCAACCACGAAAAAATGCACGAATCCACACTTTTCTACATTGTATTCCATCTGCCAATTCTCAGCCCACTCTCACAACATGTCCAATTAAATATGCATGGTCCCTGCTTACTCGACACTACCTGCCCCCTCAGCTGTCATCGTAGAATCTGGAAACGGCCACATGGCGTTCAATCTGCTCATCCAAATCAGTAATATACAACGTGAAGCGCAGCGGCCCCACCACGGACCCCATGCGAAACACAGCCAACCAGAAAAAAACAATTTATTGCCACACTTTGTCTTCTGCGATCCAGTCAACCTACTATCCATGTTACTAGCTGCCCTTTGATACCATGGGCTCTCATCTTCTTCACGGTAGGCACCTTATCAACGGCCACAAGAAAATCCATGGTGCGCAGGAGTATGAGGAGTGATCTTGTAGAGGTTTGCAAAATCACGAGAGGAATGCATTGACCAGACGCACAGAGTATTTTGCCCAGTGTAGGGGAATCGTGAACTAGAGGACTTTAATCGGAACAGGAGGGTTAACTGTTTTCACATAAAGGGTGGTGGATGATCAACTTGCTGCCGGTGGAGGTAGAGGCTGGTACTATTGCAACGTTTAAGACACATTTTGAGACGTTCGGTGGAATATGTTCGGTGGAATATGGGCAAAACTCAAGCAGGTAGGACTAGTGTAGATGGGTCATTTGGTCAGTGTCTGCAAGTAATGTTGATGGGTCTGTTTCCATGCTGTAAGACCCCATGGCCCTATTGCGCACCCCTGCCCCTGACACAGTGATATCGGTCTCCAACAACGACGAGAGTGCATCGTTCAGGAAGGTGAATGCACGTAAAGAGTCCGTCCCAGACAGTGCACGTGCCCGACTGCTAAATCCTTGTGCAGATCAACTGGTATCTGTATTCAGGAACATTTTCAACCTCTTGCTTCAGCAGTCTGAGGTTCCCATTTGCTTCAAAAGGGTATATACCATTTTGTTCCCAAGTAGAGGGGTTGGTTGCACAGTGGTTTAGCTGGTAGAGTCGCTGCCTCACAGCAAAAGGGAGATGGGTTTCATGTTGACCACAGGTGCTGTGCTTGTGTGTGATGTCTGCACGTGCTCTCTCTGAAATTACGGCAGGCATGGTGTCGCAGTGGCAGCATTACCGCCTTACAGAGCCTGCAGTGCGGGAGACCAGGGTTCGATCCCGACTACGGTTTAGGTCAGTACGGCATCCGTACGTTCTCCCCATCACCGCGTCGATTTTCATCAAGATCTTCGGTTTCTTCCCACATTACAAAGATGTGCTGTTTTTTTTCAGTTAATTGACTTAGCGTATGTATTAACTGTACCAAATGTTTGTAGGATCGTGGTAATGTGTATGGGTCGCTGGTGGGTGCTGACTCGGTTGGCCAAAGGGCCTGTCTCCGTGCTGTATCTCTAAAGGAAACGAAACTCAACTAAGAGCAAAGATACCTGTCTTAATAGCTTATGTCTGGTAGCACTTAAATCCACCGCAACAAAACGCGTCAGCAGGTTGGTTATGGTGTGACTCATCTCTTACCCCGGAAGTGACCTGGATCAATTTAGGTTGGCCGAAATAAGGTCAGCTGCATATACTATCTCACCAGCTCTCCACGCTGTACTGGACTTCACTCTAGATAACAGGAATGCATTCTTCAAGCAGTTGTACATCTTTGTGGCACGTTGACGCAGCGGTAGATTTGCCATGTCTTTTTCACTATAATAATTCCATATCTCGAGTCTCCCCCACCCCTCACCCCGACTCTCGGTCTGAGGAATGGTCTTGGCCCGAAACATTACCTATTCCTTCTCACCAGGGATGCCGCCTGCTGAGACGCAGAAGGAGCCCGGTCAATACTCACCACACAGAGCCCAGTCCCTCCATGCTCTAGAGTCTCCCAACCCCTGCAGAGTAGTTCCGCCGCAAAGGATTGAGTGCCCCCCAGCCAGCAACCAGAATGAATGGCTGCAGTTTGACAAAGACGTCCACAGCATTCAAGCCACAGACAAAGGATATGTAGATCGGGGACTCCAAACAATGACTGCCATCATAGTCAGTTATCCTTCGGAAAGATTCGGCCATCGCGAGAAAGGTATCATCAAGCCCACCACCTACACCATGAACCACAGGACCACCAAAATACACCAACTGCGGCTGGAGCTTCGAACCCTCAAAAACCAGTACAAGAGATCTACAAAAGAGGAGAAGCAAGCCTTGGCCGAACTACGAGACATCCTAAGGAAAAGACTTATGACTCTCCGCAGAGCAGAGTGGCTCATGAGAAGAGGAAGAGAGAGAGCTTGGAAGCGTTCTGCGTTCGTTTTCAATCCCTTTGGCTTTACCAGGCGATTACTTGGGGACAAGCGCAGTGGCCGCCTCATGTGCTCAACAGGTGATAGAAATCGCTTCCTCCATGACACCCTGAGCGATCCAATGAGGGAACTGGATGTAGAACCGAACAAGGCTCTCATCATCCCAGCCCCCCCCCCCCCACCCCCCCAACAAAATAGTTCAATCTGAGGGAGCCGAGTCTGATGGAGTTTGAGGAGATCATCAAGGCGGTACGCTCAGCCTCTGCTCCAGGCACTAGTGGCGTACCATACATAGTGTATACGCGGTGCCCAGAGTTCCTTCGACACCTGTGGAAGATCTTGAACGTGGTATGGCGAAGGGGGGAGAGTTGCTGACCAGTGGAGGTGTGCTGCGGGAGTTTGGATCCCGAAAGAGGAAAACTCAAAGAACATTAATCAGTTTCGGTCAATCTCGCTGCTGAATGTCGACAGGAAGGTTTTTTTTCAGCATTGTCTCCCGAAGATTAACTGAGTTTCTCCTCAAAAACAGCTACATCGACCCCTCAGTGCAGAAGGGTGGGATTCCGAGAGTTCCCGGCAGCTTGAAGCACACTGGAGT
Organism: Raja brachyura; assembly: GCA_963514005.1. The sequence goes on along the minus strand of OY740826.1, from coordinate 4,301,001 downwards.
AGTTACGCAGCTCATTAGAGAAGCCCATGAAAACAGAGGCGACCTAGTTGTTCTGTGGTTGGACCTCGCCAATGCTTATGGGTCCTTCCCCGCAGTCTCAACAGTGTAGCATTGTATGGCACAAATAACATCGTGCCGCTCCCATTCAGTGGCCTCACGGTAGAGTTTATGGTGTCGTGAACAAGAGAGGCACTGCAATACAGGAACTCCAGGGACCAGAAGATGTCATCGGCTGGCATCGAGGTGAGAACAGGGACGAAATGGAGGGCGGTGAACGCGGAGGAGGTGGGAGAGTCACGCCTAAAGCAACAGACATTGGTGGGACTCATGTCAACTGGCATAGCAGGTTCGGGATACTTCCCCAAGACACCGGTTGGCAAGGCACAGGGCAAGGAGAGATACCATCTAATCCAGAAAGAATTACGATCAGGTGTGGAGGAACAGCGTGAGAGCAGGACGCTGGGGCTCAGGCAGCAGTGGGCATGGACAAGGTTGGAGAGCATACCGCAGCGCAGGATTACCTGGTCAAACATCATGCAGCCAGATTTCCAGCGCGTCCGGTTCCTTATCCAAGTTGTCTACGATGCCCTACCAAGCCCAACAAACTTCCGGGTCTGGGGGCAAGAGCGAACCACCTTCCTGCCCACTTTGCTCTGGAAGAGGATCATCAGAACATCTCTTCAGCAGCTGCCCAAAGTCTCTTGGGGAAGGTCGCTATCGATGGCGCCATGACCAGGTGCTCAAGGTGGTTGCTGAGAGCATAACCACTGCCATCGGTAGCAGCAAACACCACCATGCCCCAAATAAATCAATAACTTTTGTCAACGCTGGAGAGAAGCCCCTGCCACAACTAAAAACAAGGACGGACCTCCTTTACACAGCCACTGACTGGCAGCTGCACGTCGATCTGGGCAACAGCTGATATTTCCACAGAGAATCACAGCAAAATCACTGGGGCCAGACATGATCATCACCTCCGAAGTGGCAAATCAGCTGATCATTCTGGAACTGACAGTCTCTTGGGAAGGGCGTATTGAAGAGGCTAATGTGAGGAAGCGCGCAAAGTACCAGGAGCTGGTGGCGATGTGCCAGGACAGAGGCTGGAAGACATACTTTGAGCCCAGAGAGGTGGGCTGTAGAGGCTTTGCAGGACTCTGCAAAGTGCTCAACCAGTTGGGCATTACGGGGCTGGCAAAGAAGAGGGCCGTTCATTCCGCAAGCGAAGCCGCAGAAAAAACCACTAGGTGGCTTTAGATTACGAGGGGTGATCCTTGGGCGTTTGCTGCTGGGACGCAAGTCGGGGCTTGATCAAATCCGGCTGGGTCGCCTGGGCGAGGGTGTCTGATGTTGACAGACACGAAACACCCGATGACCCCAGGTCATATCACTGAAGATGCGTCCCATCGAGAAGGTATATATTTCTCACTGTCTGTTCCGCTCAGTTACTCCAGAACTTTGAGTCTACCTGGGTTCGAACGTGACTACGCGTGTTGTCTGTCCGGAGTTCGTACGTTCCCAAAGTGACCGAAGGTAGATACAAAAAGCTGGAGTAACTCAGCTGGTCAGACAGCATCTCATGAGAAAAGGAATATGTGACCTTTCGGGTCCAAATCACTCTTCAGACTGAGAATCAGGGATAAAGGGAGAGAAATGGATCAGGCAATTGAGGAAATTCAGAGTGTCTCCGAAGATCCTACAGTGCTTCTACTCAGCGGCTGTGGAAGCATCTTGTTCGGAAATATTACAATCTGGCTTGGGAATTGCTCTGCCCAGAACAAGAAGGCTCTGCTGAGAGTACTGCGCTCGGCCGAACGCACTATGGGAACTTGACTCGCCCCTCTGCAGGAACTGTACATCTGAAGGTGCAACTCCAGATGCAATAAGACAATGGGAGACCCCTTCCACCCCTGCAACGGACTGGTTCAGCTGCTACGGTCAAGCAAACGCCTCCGTTCCCATGCTATGAGAACGGAAAGGTTGAGAAGAAGTTTCTTCCCAGAGGCCATTAGGAATATTAAATCCTATTTCACCAGGGACTAACTTCATTATACGACAATCCCGCCCACGATATTTAGTATGCAAAAGAACATGTTATTCTGTTGCATTCTGTTTGTAGGTTGTTTGGCTGTTTGATTGTGTTTTTTTTTGCACGAAGTCCGCGAGCATTGCCACTTTCCATTTCCCTGCATTCTCGTATGTGTATGTGACGAATAGACTTGACTTGACTTGACTTAACTTGATGTAAAGAGAGAAAGGACGAATGAATGAAAGATATGCAAAAACGTAACGACGATAAAGGAAATTGTAATCTGTGTCCCAGCTGCAAACAAGTATGGACAATGATACCAGCATAGATATTTCCTTCCTACAGAATAATGCTAGTGCACAAGGATCGTTGGTTGGCCAGAAGTACGTGGACAGAAGAGATGGTATCCACACCGCATCTCTTAACGTCCCCCCCCCCCAAAAAAAAGGGTAACTGATCAGCCGTCTATCTCTCGAAAAACTAGCTGGTCGCTTTGGCAGCACATATAGTAACATCGGAAGGACGTAAAGACGATCAGCATGGACCATATGCAAGGAATTTACCCAAATTTGTGCAGTGCTCTATATTTTTATGGACGGCGCATTGTAGCAGCTGGTCCAGCAGGAGATATCGGGTTCGATCCTGACCTCGCATTTAACCATATAACCATGTAACCATATAAAAGTTACAGCACGGAAATAGGCCATCTCGGCCCTTCAAGTCCGTGCCGAACAACTTTTTCCCTTAGTCCCACCTGCCTGCACTCATACCATAACCCTCCACACCCTTCTCATCCATATACTTATCCAATTAATTTTTAAATTATACCAACGAACCTGCCGCCACCACTTCACTAACAGCTCATTCCACACCGCTACCACTCTCTGAGTAAAGAAGTCCCCCCTCATGTTACCCCTAGACTTCTGTCCCTTAATTCTAAAGTCATGTCCTTTTGTTTGAATCTCCCCTATTCTCAAAGGGAAAAGCTTGTCCACATCAACTCTGTCTATCCCTCTCATCATTTTAAAGACCTCTACCAAGTCCCCCCTTAACCTTCTGTGCTCCAGAGAATAAAAGCCTAACTTATTCAACCTATCTCTGTAACTTAGCTGTTGAAACCCAGGCAACATTCTAGTAAATCGCCTCTGTACCCTCTCTATTTTGTTGACATCCTTCCTATAATTGGGCGACCAAAATTGTACACCATACCCCAGATTTTGTCTCACCAATGCCTTGTACAATTTTAACATTACATCCCAGCTTCTATACTCAATGCTCTGTTTTATAAAGGCTAGCATACCAAAAGCTTTCCTTACCACTCTATCTATATGAGATTCCACCTTCAAGGAACCATGCACGGTTATTCCCAGATACCTCTGTTCAACTGTATTCTTCAATTCCCTACCATTTACCATGCACGTCCTATTTTGATGTGTCCTACCAAGGTGTAGCACCTCACATTTATCAGCATTAAACTCCATCTGCCATCTTTCAGCCCATTTTTCCAACTGGCCTAAATCACTCTGTAGACTTTGGAAATCCTAATCATTATCCACAACACTCCCTACCTTGGTATCATCTGCATACTTACTAATCCAATTCACCACCCCTTCATCCAGATCATTGATGTACATGACAAACAACAAAGGACCCAACACAGATCAATGAGGCACCCCTCTAGTCACCTGCCTCGAACCCGACAAGCAGCCATCCACCATTACCCTCTGGCTTCTCCCATTCAGCCACTGCTGAATCCATCTTGCTATTCCTGCATTTATACCCAACAGTTGAACCTTCTTAACCAACCTTCCATGAGGACAACATGCGCAGTACTCCAATCCTCGGGGACTATCCCGTTTCTAATGACATTTGAAATATTTCTGTCATAGCACCGGCTATTTCTACACTAACTTCCCTCAATGTCCTAGGGAATATCCTGTCAGGTCCTGGAGACTTATCCGCTTTTATATTTTTTCAAAATTGTCAGTACTTATTTTACTTTGAAACTCATAGTATCCATAGCTACTCTACTAGTTTCCCTTACCTCACATAATTCAATATCCTTCTCCTTGGTGAATACCGAAGAAAATAAATTGTTCAATATCTCCCCCATCTCTGCGGCTCTGCAGATAGCTGTCCACTCGGCCTCTCCAATGGTCCAATTTTATCCCTTGTTAACCTTTTGCTATTAATATAGCTGTAGAAACCCTTTGGATTTACTTTCACCTTACTTGTCAAAGCAACCTCATATCTTCTTTTAGCTTTTCTAATTTCTTTCTTAAGATTCTTTTTACATTCCTTATACTCCTCAAGCACCTCATTTACTTCATGATGCCTATAATTATTGTAGATCTCCCTTTTTTCCCGAACAAGATGTCCAATTTCCCTTGAAAACCAGGGCTCTTTCCAATATTTACTGGTTCCTTTCAACCGAACAGGAACATAAAGATTCTGTACTCTTAAAATTTCCCCTTTAAATGTCCTCCATTTGTCTTCTACATCTTTCCCATAAAACAACATGTCCCAATTCACTCATTTTAAATCATCTCGCATCTCGTTAAAGTTAGCCTTTCTCCAATCAAAAATCTCAACCCTAGGCCCAGTTATGCCCTTCTCAAGAATTATATAGAAACTAATGGTATTGTGATCACTGGACCCGAAGTGCTCCCCAACGCATACCTCCGCCACCTGTCCCGTCTCATTTCCTAACAGGAGGTCCAGCACTGCCCCTCCTCCAGTAGGCACCTCTATGTATTGCTGCAAAAAACTATCCGGCACACATTTTACAAACTCCAAATCATCCAGCCCATTTACAGAATGTGTTTCCCAGTCTATGTGTGGAAAGTTGACATCTCCCACAATCACTACATTGTGCTTACTACTAATATCTGCTATCTCTTTACATATTTGCTCTTCCAATTCTCGTTCCCCATTTGGCGGTCTATAATATACCACTATAAGTGTTGCTACACCTTTCCCACTTCTCAGTTCCACCCAAATAGCCTCCCTAGATGAGCCCTCCAATCTATCCTGCCAAAGCACTGCTGTAATATCTTCCCTGACTAGCAATGCAACACCTCCACCTCTTGCCCCTCCAATTCTATCACACCTGAAGCAACGAAATCCTGGAATATTTAGTTTCCAATCACAGCACTCCTGCAACCATGTTTCACTGATCGCCACAACATCATACTTCCAGGTGCCTATCCAGACTCTAAGCTCATCCACCTTTCTTACAATGCTCCTAGCATTAAAATATGCACATTTAACAAACCCCTCATCTCTTATTCTCTGTTTATTTCCTTTTTTTTTATCATTCTCCTCTTGTGTCCGAGTGCTTCCCTTTTCTGCTTCCTGCCCCCCATTCTGCCTACTAGCTATTGCTATTTGCATCCCTCGCTCCAACCATTCCAGTTTAAAGTCTCCCCAGTGGACTTTGTAAATTTCCCCGCCAGGATATTGGTCCCCCTCGGGTTCAAGTGCAACCCATCCTTTCTGTACAGGTCCCATCTACCCCAAAAGAGGTCCCAAAGATCCAGAAACTTGAATCCCTGCCCTCTGCACCAGTCTTTCAGCCAAGCATTTATCCTCCACCTTGCTCCATTTCTACCCTCACTGTCGCGTGGCACAGGCAGTAATCCTGAGATTGTTACCTTTTAGGTCCTTTTCCTCAACTCTCCTCCCAAATCCTTAAATCCTCCCTTCATGACTTGTTCCCTTGTTTTTACCTATGTCATTGGTACCTATATGTACCACGACCTCAGGCTCCTCTCCCTCTGATTTGAGGATATCTTGGACACATTGAGACACGTCCGAGACCTTGGCACCAGGGAGGGAGACGAACATCCTGGTCTCCCGACTGCGTCCACAGAATCGCCTATCCGACCCCCTAACGATATAGTCCCCAATTACTATTGCCCTCCTCTTTTTGTCCCTACCTTTCAGAGCAACAGGGCCGGTCTCTGTGCTGAAGGCCCGTCCGCTGTCGCTACCCCCGGGTAGGCTGTCAACCCCATCCATACTCAAACAGGAGTACTTATTTGCCAGGTGTACTGGCATTGGAGTACTCACTCGTTCATGCCTCTGCCCCTTGCCCTTCCTCAACGTGACACACATGTCTCTCTCCTGTGGTTTTGGAGTGACCACCTCCCTATAACTCTCCTCTATCACCTCTTCACTCTCCCTGACCAGGCAGAGGTCATCGAGCTGCTGCTCCAAGATCCTAACACGGCCCCTTAGGAGTCCCATCTCTCTGCACCTGATGCAGATGTGGAAGTCAAGAGGGCCATCCGACACCATGACCTCCCACATCTGACCTGCAGTACAGTACACTGCTCTGGCTGACATTCTCTCGCCTTACCCTGGATCCGATACCAGTAAAGTATAATGGAAACTACTGTGAGAAATCAGCAGGTATTTGACTCAAACAGCTGCTCCCTCTTGACCTTTAAACTACACCTTAATTATACAAACAAAAAGCACTGTACCTTTACTAAAACGCATGTTGTCTGTGTTTGCGCGTCGAGGTTGCGCGTTCTTCCTGTTACACGTGTGGGTTTTTTCCGGTTTCCTGAAAATGGCAAATTGTTACGTATTAGGTTTATTGTTGTCACGTGTACCAAGGTACAGTGGAATGCATTTTTCTGCGTGATATCCATACAGATCAAATCCAACGTGCATAGATACAACTTGTGAAACTCAAGTACAAAGGGGAGAGAGAAGGATAATATTCTGAGTGCAAGATATATATCATAAGTTCATAAGTTATAGGAGCAGAATTAAGCCATTCGGTCCATCAAGTCTACTCTGCTATGATGGCCGCTTAGTCTTTCTCGCTCAACCCCATTCGCTTTCTCCCCACAAGACCTGACACCCGTACACATCACTTAATAAACTAATCAAGCACTTTTCAGCATCGTAGCACATCATTTCCATAGACAAAGTCCAATGTGTATGTGGTGCAGTGGAGATGAATTGGACAGTACCCCAGCTAATAGATGGATCAATGACAAAGTCCAATGTACTCAATGGGTACGAGGTGTATTGGACTGCACTCTAGCTGACGGAAGGACCGTTCAGAACAGGCGAGAAGAAGCTGTTCCAGTGACTGATGGTGCGCGCTTTCAAACTCTGCACCGTTCTCGCAAAGGAAGCAGGGAAATAAAGGAAGACCGGGGTGCGTGTGTCAAGTCTTTGGATAAAACGGACTGCTCCTCCTGCTTCCCCTCCCACACTGTGAGCTTGAACGCTTCAACTTCTGGCAAACGTTTTGCAGTCATGCTTTATTCAGTATTTTACATCATTTTATTGCTTACATAATCGAGGACTTGGCAATTGCAGTTGATCAGATAAGGTGACCTTTCCAGTCGGTGACCTGCTTCAACACGTATTGTTTGGAATATTTTCTCAGGCTAATATTGAATCTAGATGGTTGAAAATGACTTTGCTAGAATGGAGCCGAGACTAGGCTGTTACTTATTCCGGTACAATGTAGAACGTAGCTTCAGTGGCACGATGGAGCAGCGGCACATTGGATAGGTTTATAGATAGATTAGTCCATGGGTGTATAATACTGTACGTGGTGATCGCTGGTCGACGTGGGGTCAGTGGGCCGAAGGGCGAAATTTCACGCGTTATCTCTAAATACTTTTTTAATAAAGACAATACTAATACAGTCACAATAGAGGGATGAGGCTAGTCCGTGTTCCGAGTGTGTGTAGGTTAGTGTTAACGTTCGGGGAAAGCAAGTCGGCGCTGTTTCGATGGGCCCCAGAGCCTGTTTTATAGCTGTATCTCTAATATATACTAAGCTGTAGACTTGTCTGTGGCCCGTACACATTATTACGTTTATATCTATAGTGAGTTTAGATAATTTACTACGACAGCGTGTTTCTAGGAGGAAAACGCCATTCATACTTTTCCAATATGGGATGGGTATCCCTTTTTTGTGTAGAAAGGAAGTGCGGATGCTGTTTTACACTGAACATTGACCTAAAATGCTAGAATAGCTGAAACGGGACAGCCGGCATCTCTGGATATAACGAATGCGTACCCGACTGAGCTTAGTCTGAAAAAGGGTCCCGACCCTAAACGTCATACATTCATTATTTCCAGAAATGCTGCAGGTTCCGCTGAGTTCTCCAGCATTTTGTCGATCTTGGGTAACCTTTATAGCTGGCTTTTCCGTATGCATGCTTAAATATATTTAGACCATTTCGGGATGAGAGGGTTTGAGCTATAAGGAAAGGTTGGACAAACTGGAAATAATTTCTCAGGAACGCTGGAAGTTGAGGGGAGACTAGATAGAATTACTTAAAATTATGAAAGGTGCATATCTGGTGGAGAGTCAGAAACCTTTTTCCCCAGGGTGGAAATATGAGCGACCAGATATCAGCTTAAAGGTACGAGGGGTAAAGCTTAAATCAGATCAGCCGGGCTTGTTATTTTTCACTGAGTGTGGTGGGTGCCCAGAATGAGTTGCCAGAGTTGGTGGTGGATCCAGGTACGACGGTGGCGTTTGAGAGGCAGTTAGAGAACCACATGCTTGGAGGAAAGGTTTTTTTACCTGGAAAGGATGCAGAAAAGTTTTACAATGTGGTTGCCAGGACACGATGTTCCTGGGCTCCATGGAGAAAGTGAGCAGTCTAGGACGTTATTCCACGGAGCTCGGGTGGATGAGGGGTGACATTATAGAGGTGTGGAAAATCATGAGAGGAATACATAGGATACACGAGCAGAATCTATTACCCAGGGTAGGGGAAATAAGAGCTAGAGTACATACAGTATGTTTAATTTGACGGGAGAACGAATTAACAGGAACCTAAGGACGACATTAATACACAAATGGTGGTAAGTATATGGAACGAATTTCCGGAAGAGGATGCTGAGGAATGTACTACCACAATGTTTAAGAAATATTTACATAGCCACATGGCACATGATAGGTTTAGTAGGCCAAACACGGGCAGGCGGGACTCGTGTTGGTGGGGCATGTTGGGCGATATGGGCATGTTGGGCGAAGTGTCTGTTTCATACTATATTTCTGACTTTATGATTATATGACACATGGGTATGCTGGGAATGGAGGGACATTTTGGGATCACGTTCAGGCACATGAGATTAGTTTAACGTCATAACGCTCGGCATGGACAATATGGGCCGCAGGGCCTGTTCATTATTGTATTATCTGTGGTGTACATTAAAATATTCTCAATCAACGAGTTTAGATTCGTTTATTTTTAAGTGAATCGAGATACTGTCAAATGTTTTTGTCGTGTACGAACTAGAAACATAGAAACATTGAAAATAGGTGCAGGAGGAGTCCATTCCGGCTCTCGAGCCAGCACCGCCATTCATTGTGATCATGGCTGATCGTCCCCAATCAATTCTAAACTGCAATTTGAGAAGGAGAAGATTAAATCGGAAGTGTCAGTGATGCAGCTGAACAAAAGGGGATTATGAAGGCATGTGGGTGGAGCTGCCCAAGCTGGACTAGAAAGGGATCCTAGTAGGAACGACGGTGGAACAGCAATGGTTGGTATTTCTGGGCATAATCCGGAAGACGCTGGATCATTTCATTCCAAAAAGGAAGAAACATTCTAAGGGGAGTAGGAATGTGGCTGACAAGAGAAGTTAGGGATAGAATAAATCTAAAATAAAGATGTATAACACAGCAAAGAGTAGCCGGAAGCCTGAGGATTGGAAAACTTCCATAGGACAACAGAAGGAAACAAAACGGACAATACGGGCTGAAAAGATGAAGTACGAGAGAAGCTCGCCAGAAATATAAAGAAGAACAGTAAAAGTTTATTTAGATATGTTAAGGGAAAAATAATAGCAAAGTCAAATGTGAGTTCCTTGAAGGCAGACACATGTGAAATTATTATGGGGACCAAGGAAATGGCAGAAGAGCTGGACAGGTACTTCGGATTTGTCTTCACTAAGGAAGACACAAATAATCTCCCGGAAGTACTGGAGGGCAGAGGATCTAAGGAGATAGAGGAACTGAAATATGTTTTCATTAGGCGAGTAATACTGTGGGTAGGCTAATGGGACTGAAGGATGATAAATCCCCTGGACCTGATGGTCTGCATCCCAGGTTCCCCAGGGAGCTGGCTAGAAATAGTGGACGCATTGGTGACCATTTTCCAATGTTCAATAAATTCAGGATCGGTTCCTGTGGATTGGAGGACAGCTAATGTTATCCCACTTTTCTAGAAAGGAGCGATAGAGAAAACGGGGACTTACAGACCAGTTGGCCTGACTTCGGTGGTGGGAAAGATGCTGGCATTTGGATAGCAGTAAAAGGATTAGTCCAAGTTAGCATGGATTTATGAAAGGAAAGTCATGCTTGACAAACCTTCTAGAATTGTAGAGAAAGTGAAAAGTAAAATGGATGGAGCCAGTGTATGTAGTGTATCTGGACTTTCAGAAAGCCTTTGAAAAGGTCCCGCACAGGAGACTGGTGACTAAAATTAGAGCATATGCTATTGGTTTTAGGGTGTCCACATCGATAGAAATTTGTTTGGCAGACGGGAAGCAAACAGTAGGAATGAACGGGTCCAATTCAGAATGGCAGGCAGTGGCAAGGCTCGGTGTTGGGGTTGGACAGATTAGATGCAGGAAGATTGTTCCCGATGTTGGGGAGGTCCAGGACAAGGGGTCACAGGGGTCACTCATGCTTTCTCCCCATAACCACTGACACCCGTATTAGTCAAAAACGTTTCAATCTCCACGTTAAAAATATCCATCGACGGCCTCTGCAGCTGTCTTTTGCAATGAATGCCCCAGATTCGCCTAATTCTGCCGGAATTATTCCACTTCATCTCATTCTTAAAGTTATGTCATTTTGTTATGAAGCTGTGGCCTTTGGTCCACGACTCTCGCTCTTGTGGAATAATTCCATACACATTCACTCTTTCGAGGCCTTTCACTATTCAGCAAATGGGTCAAACTTAAACTTGGCATCCTGATCAGCATGGATATATTGGGCTGAAGGGCCTGTTTCTGTGTTGTGTGGCACGATGTGTGGCTTCTGTCAGCTATAGGCAGCAGGATCAAATAAATCACTTCATCAATACGTGGCGACTGAGTATACTTAAGAGGTGTATCAGTAGGGCAAAATGGAAAGATCGGGGTCCAAATCAATCGTCCCCTGAAAGTAATTACACGAATAGATGGAATTGTTCAGCAATGTTATACTATGCTTGCATTCATCGATCAGGGCATTGATTTTGTGTCAGGAAACCAGTTTTCTATTTTATAGGAGTGTAGAAAGGAATGGCAAATGCTGGTTTATAATGAAGAGAGACACAAGGTGATTGAGTAACGCAGCAAGGCATCAGGTCAGGCAGCATCTTCAGAGAAAGTGCATTTTCACCCATTTTACTCCAGGGATGCTGCATGATCCGTTGATTAACTCCGGCATGTTTTGCCTATCTGCAGCCTGATAAGACATTGGTTAGCCCGCATTTCGATACCGTGCGCAGTTCTGGTCGCGCCATTAAAGAAAATGTGTGGAGGCTCTCGTGAGTGTTCAGAAGAGGTTCACAAAAATGCTGCCTGAATAGAGGCATTCAGCTAAAGGGAGGAATTGGATATTCTTGTCGCTGGTTTTCACTAGAATGTCTGAAGGTGAGGGGAGACCACGTAGCAGTGTACACAATAAGGAGAGGGCGGACAATCAGAATCTCGTTCCCCAGGGTAGAAATGTCAAGGATGAAGGCATAGCTTTAAGGTTTAGTTTAAATCAGTTTATTTTAGAGCGACAGCGTTGAAACAGGCTCTTCCCCCCCCCCCCCAACACACACACGCACACACACACACAACTCGATCATGCTGCACCATGATTTCCTGATTCTTAACTCGAAACTATGAATGTAGGCCAACCGTATGGTTCTTTTTACCTCTCGATCTATTTATGTTGCCACTTTCAGGGAGTTATGGACGTGGACTTCAAGATTCCTCTGCACATCCATGCTATCGAGGGTCATGGCATTTATATATATATATATTCATGGCATTTATATTATCTATATATATATAGTTCTTTTTCTCACTTACATTAATCTTCCAGACATTAGAATCATGAGCAAAACATGAAGTATTGGAATAACTCCACGGGTCAGGCAGCATTTATAGAGGGGTTGTACAGGTAACATTTGGTTCGGGACCCGACTTGAGCCTGATTGTAGGAGGGGCATAAAACAAGGTGTCGGAGTATCTCAATACATGATTACAATCGAGCCATCCACAATATACCGATACACGATTAAGGCAATTACGCGAATAATGCTCTGTGCAAGATAAAGTCCAAGAAAGTCCGATCAATGATAGTCCGAGGGTCTCCAGTGAGGTAGATAGTAGCTCAGGAATACTTTCTAATTGTTCGTTAAAGATTGAGTTGCCTAAAAGTTTAGTCGCTGAGTAGAAACTGTAGCTGAATCTGGTGTTGTACATTTTCACACTTCTTTAACCCGTTGCGAGAGGGTAGAAGAGGGGGTCACCAGAGAACGACTCGTCCTTGATTATGCTGGTGACCTTGCTTAGGCAATATAAGGTATGAATGGAGTCAATGGAAGGGAGTTTAGTATGTGTGATGGCCTGCGCTACGTCCACAATTCTCAACAATTTATTGATGTCTTGGAAGGAGCTGCACCCAAACCAGTCTGTGATGCATCCATCTAAACCTCTCCTATCCAGACAGCTGTCTAAAAGGCACTGGGAGAATTAGCACGCTCCACACGCACATGTGGACGGCACAGTGGCATAGTGGCACAGTTGCTGCCTCTCATCGCCAATGACCTGACTTCCATGGGATATAAGAGAAAGTGGCAATGTGGTGAGGGTTTAGGCCTGTGCTTTAAAAGTGACAATGTACACGAATTATTGAATGCAATAATATAATTTCAGTTTATATCTCACTACGCGAATAATAGAATAATGGTATTCACAACGTTTGGTTTGAAACCTCTGTGATTTAAGGAGATAAATTGTATCAGTAGCGCAGCTGGACGAGTCGCTGTATGACAGCGAGTTCGGTCCTCAACTCGGTCTGCTGTCTGTGTGTCGATGAGAACAGCAGAGTTCACACGGTTGGATATTCATTGGGTGAATGGGGAAGTAAATGAAGCAGAAATCCCGGGGTTTAACACTGTGGATATTGAATTAAGATCTATTGAATTCCGCTTTTTGAGTTGCGTTTAGTGCATTTCAGTTTGGATTATGTTGTGTGCAGTTCACGTTCCTTTTGGTTTGTTGTTCAAATCAGTGCAGTTACGTTCAGTGCTGTTCAGTTTAGATCAGTTCAGTGCAATTTAGCTTTGTTTAGTTCGGTGGTGTTCAGTTCACTTTAGTTTCGTGTGGTACAGTTTCGTGCATTTCAGTTCATTTAATGCAGGTTAGTTTATTTTAGTTTAATGTATATTAGCTATACACCATCGAAACACGCTCTTACACCTACCGAGTCCAAACCAACCAATGAACATCAGTTCACACAACTTCTATGCCATCCCAGTTTCGCACCTACTCCCTTCATACCAGGGCATATTGCAGTTGCCAGTTAATTGACAGACCTCCACGTCTTTGGAGTGTGGGGAGAAACCAGAGCACCGGAGAAAACCAACGCAGGTCACGGGGAGAACATAGAAACTCCAGCAGACAGCACCCGTAGTCAGGATCGAACCTGTGTCTCTGGGCTCTGCCGACATGCAGCATTTTATAGTATACAATCCTTGCAACAGTCGACGGTTGGTTTTCCAGTAATAGACAACAAATACAGGAGAGGCATAAGATCAGACGCATAAAAGCTCTGACATCTTCTCCTGTCCTGGTGAAATGTCACTGGCATGAAATTGCAGAGTTCTTGCTAGACAGCTTACCATGGCAGAATACACGTTTCCGGTCCGGTCTCAGTACACAGTGGTGCAACGGTAGAGTTGCTGCCTGACAGCGCCAGAGACCCGAATTCCATCCTGACCATGATTGCTGTCTGTAACCATGGTCAGGATGAAGTTCTGTCATGGTTGCTTCTCTCCATGACACCTAGTGATTACCACGTACGCTGTTTACTCCGGGTCCTCCGGATTCCGCCAACTTCACAAAACCCTACCGGTGTGCAGGTTAATTTGCTTTGTTTAATTGTAATTGCTCCATGTTGTGTTGCGGATAGTGTTAGCGTACGTGGTAGTCGCTAGTTTGCACGGACTCGGTGTGCTGATAGGTCTATTTTAGGCGCAGAATTAAACCATTCGGTCGATCACGGCTACTCCGTCATTCATGCATGACTGCTCCATCTTTCCCGCTCAACCCCATTCTCCTGCCTTCTTCCTGTAACCCCTCATACCTGTGCAAATCTAGAATCTATCTATCTTTGCTTTAAACACATATCCATTAACCTGGCCTCCATCGCATTGTGTGACAATGAATTGCACCGATTCAACACCCTCTGACTAAATGAACTACTCCTCATCTTCTTCCTAATGGAATGTCCTTTAATTCTGAGGCTGTGACCTCTGGTCGTAGACTCTCCCACGAGTCGCGTCATCTTCTCCACATCCAATCTATCCTGGGCTTTCATTTTCGGTAAATATCAATGAGGTCCTCTCTCGTCGTTCTAAACTACAGTGTGTATTGGCCCGGTGCTTTCACATGCTTATAATATGTAAATCCGACCATCCCTGGGATCGGTATTGTAAACCTCCTCTGGACCCTCTCCTGCGCCAGCACATCTTTCCTCGGATATGGGGCACCAAATTGCTCACAATAATCGAAATGCCATCTGAACAGTGCCTCGTAGAGCCTCATCATTGGAACCCAACTTTTGTATTCCAGTCCTCTCTAAAAATATTAATACATATATAAGTTACTTTTGCCTTCCTTGCTGCCGATACTGAATTAAATTGAATTGAATTGGAATACATTGAATTTAATTGAATTTAATTGTATTGAAATGAATTGAATTGACATGGTTTGTAATTAAATGAAATATCCAGCTTCAAAACAAATGGTTCCTCCCACCGAGTCCACGCCGATCATCGATCCCCCTTTCACTCTCGTTCGAAGTCATCCCACTTTCCCATTCATTACGTGCACACTAGTCAGATGGTAGTTAACTTAAAACAATGCATATAATTGTTGTTATGAGTATGTATGGATAGAAGTGAGGAATAGTAAGCGTAAAAACTCCCTAATGCGAGTTACCTATAGTCCCCTATACAGTAGCCTCGGTATAGGGTGCAAGGTGAATCAATGGTTCAAATTGACGTATCATAACGGCTGTTATGGGAGATTTCTTTTGTTTTAATTATATTTGAATTAGAAGTCATATACAATAGGATACATTAAGAATAATATAATACATTTCAAATGGAACTTCTGATTTTGAACATAATAATAAAAAAGTAATATAAGCAAAAAGAGAGAAAAATAAAGTTAGGTAAGGTGGTGAAAGTGATAGTTCGTGAAAAGTACAAGAAAAAGAGAGAGGAGAAAGAGGAGAGAGACATAAAATAATATTAAAAAAAGATAATAAAAGGAAAATAAGATGGAAGGAATATACCTACTTCGTATCTTTGCGCACCCCTCACCCGGTTCCTAACCCCAATACCATGTGGTCTAATTTTAAGCACCAGTCTCCCGTGCGGGACCTTATCAAAGGCTTTCTGAAAGTCTAAATACACTAAATCCACTGGCACCCCTTCATCCATTTTATTTGTCACATGCTCAAAAAAATCCAGAAGATTAGTCAAGCATGATTTCCCTTTCATAAATCCATGTTGACTTGGACTAATCCTTTTACTGCTATCCAAATGCTCCATTATTACTTCTTTAATAATTGACTCCAGCATCTTTCCCACCACCGAAATCAGGCTAACTTGTCTGTAATTCCCCGTTTTCCCTCTCGCTCATTTCTTGAAACGTGGGATAACATTAGCTATCCTCCAATTCACATGAACTGATCCTGAATGTATTGAAAATTGGAAAATGATGACCAATGCGTCCACTATTTGTAGAGCCACCTCCCCGAGGACCCTGGGATGCAGACCAGCAGGCCCTGGGGATTGATCATCTTTCAGTCCCATTAGCCTACCAAATACTATTTATCGGCTAAATTTCAGTTGCTCTACCCCCTTAGATCTTCTGTCCTCCAGTACATCTGGGAGATTGTTTGTGTCCTCCTTACTGAACACAGATCCGAAGTACCAATTCAACTCTTCTGCCATTTTCTTGTTGCGCATAATTATTTCACATGTGTCTGCCTTCAAGGGACCCACATTTGAATTTGCTACTTACTTTCCCTTAACATATCTAAATAAGCTTTTACTGCCCTTCTTTATATTCCTGTCCAACTTCCCCTCATACTTCATCTTTTCAACCCGTATTGTCCGTTTTGATTCCTTCTGTTGTCCTGTGAAAGTTTCCCAATCCTCTTGCTTCCGGATACTCTTTGCTGTGTTATACATCTTTTCTTTTAGTTTTACTCTATCCCTAACTACTCTCGTCAGCCACGGTTGCCTCCTACTCCCCTTAGAATGTTTCTTCCCTTTGGCAATGAAATGATCCTGCGTCTTCCGGATTATACCCAGAAATTACTGCCATTGCTGTTCCTCCGTCATTCCTGCTACGATCCCTTTCCAGTCTACGTTCGCCAGCTCCCCTCTCATGCCTTCATAGTCCCCTTTGTTCACCTGCATCATTGCCATTTCCGAATTATCGTTCTCCTTCTCAAATTACAGGTTAAAACTACTCATATTGTGATCACTACCTCCAAGCGGTTTCTTTACCTCGAGTTATCTTATCATGTCTGGTTCATTGGACAACACTAAATCCAGAATTAGCTTTTCTCTTGTCGGCTCCATTACAAGCTGCTCTGAGAGTCCATCTCGGAGGCATTCTACAAACTCCCTTTCTTGGGGTCCTGAACCAACCTGATTTTCCTAGATTGAAATCCCCCATCACAACAGTGGCATTACCCTTGTTACATGCCAGTTTTAACTCCTGCTGCAACTTGCACACTACATCCGGGCTATTATTTGGGGTTCTGTATATAAAACCAATTAGTGTTTTCTTGCCTTTACAATTCCTCAACTCAATCCACAGTGACTGTACCTCGTCAGTCCGTATGCCTTCCCTCGCAAGGGACTGTATTCCATCCCTCACCAGCAGAGCTACCCCCCTCCTCTGCCCACCTGCCTGTCCTTTCTATAGGATGTATAACCCTGAATATTAAGTTCCCAGGCCCGATTCTTCTGCAGCCACATCTCAGTAATCTCCACAATGTCATATCTACCAACCGCTATCTGAGCCTCAAGCTCATTTACTTTATTTCTGATACTTCGCGCATTCATATACAGTACTTTTAATTCCTTACGCATCTCATCTTTCACATCGATCCCTATAACACTTGGCGATTCTCTCCTATCCCTTTGTGAGCTTCCTTCTCCGTTAATTCTGGGGTCATTAACCACCCCTTTAATCTATTTCCCTTTAACTCCATCCTCGACTATCTCATTTGACACCCCCCCTCCCCTTATTCAGTTCAAAAGCACCCGTGTAGCAGCGGCAAACCTGCCTGCCAAAATGCTGGTCCCCCACCTGTTAAGATGCAATCCGTCCCTTTTGTACAGTTCCCCCTACAGTTCCAAAACAGATCCCATTGATATAAGAATCTAAATCCCTGCCCCCTGCACTAGTCACACAGCCACACATTGAGGTCCCGTATCTCCCTGTTCCTGCTCTCGCCAGCACGAGGAACTGGATGCAAATCGGAGGTAACCACCCTGGAGGTCCTGCTTTTCAGCATTTTTCCGAGCTCTCTAAAGTCACGCTGCAGAATATTCATTCTCTTCTACCGACATTGTTTGTGCCGACATGCACTACCGCTTCCGGCTGTTCACCTTCGCCCTTGATGATTTTCCGCACTCTGTCCGTGACATCCTGGATCCGGGCACCAGAAAGGCAGCACATCATTCTCGAATCCCGTTTGTTGCCGCAGAAACCCCTGTCCGTACCTCTCACAATGGAATCACTAACTACAATGGCGTAGCCCGACATTGGCCTCTTTGGTTTTGGCTCAACAGCCCTTTTTGCTGCGCAAGCCAGTCTGCCGTTCAGTGTTTTAACGTCTTCTGTCCCTACAGCTTCTAAATTGGTGAACCTGTTCACAAGAGGTACAGCACCCGGGGTCCCTTGCATTCCAAGTGTCCCTCCCGTTCTCACCGTCACCCACTTTTTTCCTTCCAGTACCTCAGGTATAACAATCTCACTGTAGGACTTGTCGAGGTACGACTCAGTTTCTCGGACGAACCTGAGGTCATCCACTTGTTTCTCCAATTCCCCAACACGGTCCTTCAGGAGCTATACCTGGATGCACTTCTCACTTTTGTAGCAGCCAGAGGCACCAGCAGTGTCCTTGACCTCCCTCATACAGCAGGTATCATACTGAATCAGCGTGACATCTCCTTCCTTCGTCTCTCCCTCTCCAGCGTTTTGCATAGCCTCCTCCCCTCAGCCTCCTCGCCGAAGACTCTCCAGACAAAGAATCGCACTTTACTCACAGGGCACCTCCATCACAAGGCCGCTCGCTCACTGCCGCTCCATATCTTGCTTTTATTGACTGATAAATTACCTAATTTACCAATTTACAAACCAAGTTCCTCAGTTTTCAACTGTTTTCCTCCTCTGACTGGCTTCTTACTCTCATCCTACTCGGGCTAGAGCCAATCAGTGTTTTCTCCTGCTTCTCTTTGTTGCTGTTGCTTCCAAATCCAGACAGGAGGGCAGATGGCTGTTAGCGTATATTTCCAGTCAACTTGCGCGGCTCCTCCCTCATGACCCCATAGTTCCTTTGTTCAATTGTAAAATTGAAACCTTCGATTTACCCTTCTCCATCAAATGTTAGAGTAAAACTAAACAAATTATGATCACTACCTGCTAATGGCACCTTTACCCCGATCCCCTTATCAAATCTAGTTAATCACACAACACTAAATCCAAAATTGCCTTCTCCCTGGTAGGGTCCAGTACAAGCAGCTCCAAGAATCAATCACCGAGGTACTCCACAAACTCCCTTCCTTTTGGGACAAATAACAACCTGATGTTCCCACTCTACCTGCTTGCTGACATCTCCCATAACAACCATATCATTACCATTACGACGTACCAGCTTTAACTCTTGATTCAACTTGCACCCTATATCCAGGTTATTGTTTGGGGGCCTAATGTGGTTTGTAGATAATTCCCAGTCGGGTATTTTACCCTTACAATTTCTCAGTACTATCCATACTGAATCTACATATCCTGATTCTATGTCAACTCTCGCAAGGGACTGAACCACATTCCTAACCAACAGAGCTACTCCGCCCCATCTGCCCACCTGTCGATAGGACGTATATCCTTGAATAGTCAGTTTCCAGCCCCAGTCCTCTTGCAGCCATGTCTCCTTAATTCCTACAACATCGTACTTGCGGATGTTTAACTGAGCCTCAAGCTCATCCACTTTATTTCTTATACTTCGCGCAATCCTATATACAACTTCAACTTCAGCATTCACCTTCCCTCTCACACTGGTCTCTATTGGGCATGACCTTACTCTGTTATCCCTTCTCAAACTTTTATTCCCATTAATTCGGAAGTCCTTTGTAACTTTTCCTGTCATTATTCCCCTTTAACTCCATCATTATACTCCCAACATGTTAACCCCCCCCCCCCCCCCCCCCCCCCAACTATTTGGTTCGAACCTACACGTGCATAACTAGCAAGCCTGCCTGCATCAACGGCCCCTCTCCCGGTAAGGTGTAACCTGTCCCTTTTGCACAGGTCACATCTGCCCCAGAAGTGATCCCAGTGGTCCATAAAGCTAAATCCTTCCTCCCTGCACCAGCCCCCCAAGATCCACATCCAGATCCCCATCTCCCTGTCCCTGCCCTCACCAGCACGAGGTACTGGAAGCAACCCAGAAATAACCCCCATAGAAGTTATTATTTTTAGTCTTCTTGCTAGCTCTCTAAACACGGGTAACAGAACCTCCTTCCTCTTCTCCCCGACGTATTCTGTGCCCACGTGTACAACTGCTACCGGCCCTCTCGAGGATGTTCCGAATTCCGTTCGTAATATCTTGAACCCAGGCACCGGGGAGGGAACAGACCATCCGCGAGTCTCAACTGCGCTACAGAATCTCCTGTCCGTACCTTGGGAAATATAGTCACCCACAACTATAGCTCTGCTCGACGTCGGTCACGCCAGTCGAGATTCATCGCGGAACTGAAACCGTCGTCTGCCCCGTCTGGCTCTCTTGGGTCCTACTGCTCACCACTCCTACAGGGAGCTTCAGTAATATTCTACTGGGTCTTCCCCTTCCCCCTCTATTAACCAGGTTATCCAACATACCCCGCTGTACATCACATTTTTCCCAACATGACAACATTTACATAATAATCTGCCTTCTTGTGTTGGTCACCAGTGGATAAGCTCACATTTACCCACATCAACCTGCATCTGCCCACTCACCCAACCTGTCCAATTCACCCTACACCCTCATAGCACCCTCCAAACATTTCACACTGCCACCCAGCTTAGTGTCATCTGCAAATTTGCTAATGTTACTCTTAAACCCTTCATCTAAATCGTAAATATATATTGTAAATAGCTGCGGTCTTAGCACCGAGCCTGGCGGTACCCCACTTATCACCCCTGCCATTCTGAATGATCAACATTCTGTGAATCCCCACATTTGTTTCCTGTTTGCCTACCAATAGTCTATCCATTTGAACACTCTATCCCCAAGCCATGTGCCCTAATTGTGCCCACTAATCTCCAATGTGGGATATTATCGAATGCTTTCTGAAAGTCTATGTACACTACGCCACTGGCTCTCCCTTGTCCATTTTCCTAGTTACATCTCAGAACATTCGAAAGGATTAGTCAAGCATGATTTCCCATTCGCCCCGATCCTGCTACTGCTATCCAAATGTGCCGCTATTTCATATTTTATGATTGACTCCAACTTCTTCTCCACCACCGATGTCAGGCTGCTCTATAAGTCCCTGTATTCTCTCTCCCACCTTTCTTAAAACGTGAGATAACATCAGCTACCCTCCACTCCACGTGACTGATCCTGAATCTATAGAACATTTTAACATGATCAACAATGCGTCCACGATTTCTAGAACTACTTTGTAAAGTACCCTGGAATGCAGACCATCTGGCCCCAGGGAGTCCCATCAGTCTACCCGACATCATTTCCTGCCTAATGTGAATCTCCTTCAGTTCCTACGTCACTCTAGATCTTCTGGTCACTAGTACATCAGGGAGATTGTTTATGTCTTCCTTTGTGAAGACGGATCCAACGTACCTGTTTAACTCGTCTTCAAGTTACCTAGGAGGCTGCAAGGTGACTTGGCTAGGTTGGGTGATTGGGCATATGCAGTACAATGTGGGCCAATGTGAGGTTATCCACTTTGGTGCCATAGCAGGAAAGTAGAGTATTATCTGAATGGTGGCCGATTAGGGAAAAGGAAGATGCAACGAGACCTGGTACACCATTCATTGAAAGCAGGCATGCAGGTGCAGCAGGCAGTGAAGAGAGCGAATGGCATGTTAGCATTCATAGCAAAGGGATTTGAGTATAGGAGCAGGGAGGTTCTGCTGCAGTTGTACAGGGCCTTGGTGAGACAACACCTGGAGTATTGTGTACAGTTTTTGTCTCCTAATCTGGGGAAAGACATTCTTGCCATAGAGGGAGTACGGAGAAGGTTCATCAGACTGATTCCTGGGATGGCAGGACTTTCATTTGAAGAAAGAATGTATCCAGTCCGGCTTCTACTCGCTAGAATTTAGAAGATTGAGGGGGGATCTTATAGAAACTTACAAAATTCTTAAGGGGTTGGACAGGCTAGATGCAGGAAGATTGTTCCAGAAGTTGGGTAAGTCCAGAACAAGGGGTCACAGTTTCAGCATAAGGGGGACGCCTTTTAGGACCTAGTTGAGAAAGACATTTTTCACACAACAGAGAGTGGCGAATCTGTGGAATTCAGTGCCACGGAAGATACTTGAGGCCAGTTAGTTGGCTATATTTAAGAGGGAGTTAGATGTAGCCCTTGTGGCTAAAGCGATCAGGGGGTATGGAGAGAAGGCAGGTACAGGATACTGAGTTGGATGATCATGTATGATCATATTGAATGGCGGTGTATGATCGAAGGGCCGAACGGCCTACCCCTGCACCTGTTTTCTATGTTTCTAAGTTTCCCCATAATAAATTCATCCTTTACAGTGTTCAAGCGTCCAATTTTGGCCTTAACTATTTTTTCCTCTTCACATTCCGAGAGGAGCTTTTACTATCCTCCTTTATAATCTTGGCTAGCTTACCTTCGTACCTCATATTTTCTCGCAGTATTGCACTTTTAGCAATCTTCTGTTGTTTTTTAAATTATCCAATCCTCTGCTTCCCACTCATCTTTGCTATGTTTTTCTTCTTCTCTTTTATTTTTATATTGTCCCTGACCTCCCTTGTCTGCCACGGTCGACTATTACTCCCCTTGGAATCTTTCTTCCTCTTTGGAATGAACTGATCCTGCACCTTCTTTATAATTACCAGAAATACCTGCCATTGTTGTTCCCCTGTCATCCCTGCTCGGGTATATTTCCAGTCAACTTTGCGCAGCTTTTCGCTCATGGCTTCGTAGTCCCCTTGGTTTATTTGTAACACTGAAACCTCCGATTTACTCTCCTCCATCAAATGTTAGATTAAAACTAAACATATTATGATCACTAAGTGCTAATGGCACCTTTACCTCGATTTCCTTATCAAATCTAGTTCACTACACAACACTAAATGTAAAGAGTAGGAGTAAACGGGTCGTTTTCAGAATGGCAGGCAGTGAGCACTGGGGTACCGCAAGGCTCAGTGCTGGGACCCCAGCTATTTACAATGTATATTAATGATCTGGATGATGGAATGGAATATAACATCTCCAAGTTTGCGGATGACACGAAGCAGGGGGCAGTGTTATTTGTGAGGAGGATGCTAGGAGGCTGCAAGGTGGCTTGGATTGGTTGGGTGAGTGGGCGAATGCATGGCAGGTGCAGTATAATGTGGATAAATGTGAGGTTATCCACTTTGGCGGAAAAAAAACCTTTCTGAATGGTGGCCGATTAGGAAAAGGTGAGATGCAACGAGACCAGGGTGTCATGGTACACCATTCATTGAAAGTAGGCATGTAGGTGCAGCAGGCTGTGAAGAAAGCGAATGGTATGTCGGCGTTATCGCAAAAGGATTTGAGAACAAGAGCAGGGATGTTCTACTGCAGTTGTACAGGGTCTTGGTGAGGCCACATCTGGAGTATTGCGTACAGTTTTGGTCTCC
Organism: Raja brachyura; assembly: GCA_963514005.1. The sequence continues at coordinate 4,277,614 of OY740826.1, read as the reverse complement.
TAATCAAAGGAAAGACATTCTTGCCATAGAGCGAGTACAGGTGGGGTTCACCAGACTGATTCCTGGGATGGCAGGACTTCCAAATGAGGAAAGACTGGATAGACTCGCTTGTACCCGCTGGAATTTAGGAGATTGAGGGGGCATCTTATAGAGGCTTACACAATTCTTAAGAGGTTGGACAGGCTAATTTCAGGAAGATTGTTCCCGATGTTAGGGAACTTCAGAACAAGGGGGTCACAGTTTAAGAATAAGGGGGAAGTCTTTTAGGACCGAGATGAGAAGATTTTTTTTCACCCAGATATTGGCGAGTCTGTGGAATTCTCTGCCACAGATGGTAGTTGAGGCCAGTTAATTGGCTGTTTTTAAGAGGGAGCTAGATGTGGCCCTTGTGGCAAAAGGGATCAGGGGGTGTGGAGAGAAAGCCGGTACAGGATACTGACTTGGATGATCAGCCATGATCATATTGAATGGAGGTGCAGGATCGAAGGGCCGAAGGGCCTACTCCTGCAACTATTTTCTATGATTCTGCGATCTAAATCCAAAATTGCCCTCTCCCTGGGAGTGTCCAGTACAAGCAGCTCCAACAATCAATTACGGAGGCACTCCACAAGCTCCCTTTGTTGGGGCTAAGTACAAACCTGATGTTCCCAGTCTACCTGCATGTTGAAATCTCCCATAACAACCGTATCATTACCTTTACGACATGCCAACTTTAACTCTTGATTCAACTTGCACCCTATATCCAGGTTATAGTTCGGGGGCCTAATGGGGTACGTAGATAACACCGATTCGGGTATTTTACCCTTTGAATGTATCAGTACTATCCATACTAACTCTACATCTCTTGATTCTATGTTTAGCCTCGTAAGGGACTGAAACCCATTCCTAACCAACAGAGCTACTCTGCCCCTTCTGCCCACCTGTCTGTTTTTCTATAGGACGTACCCCCTTAAATATTCAGTTTCCAGCCCCAGTCGACTTGCAGCCATGTCTCTGTAATTCCCACAACATCGTACTTGCCTCTGCTCACTCTGCAGCAAACCCGACATTACAACCAAACCAGGCGTGTTGCCAGGTCTCGTAATGCCATACGATCATGCGTGATTGGATCAGAATTACCCCATTTTGCCCATCGAGCCGCCATTCAATCGTGACTGATCTATCTCTCCCTGCTAACCCCATCCCCTGCCTTCTCGCCATAACCCCCGTTACCCGTGCTAATGAAGAATATATCCACCTCTGCCTTACAGGGTTATAGGATATAGGTAATAGTTTATCTCCATCTATACGACACTTCTTCCCACCATGCCTACTCCAAATACTTTATCCCCCGCGGCCGATTCCTCCGTCTGAGACACATCTCCACCTAAGATTAAGTGTTCCATGCCAGGATATCCGTGATGTCATCTTTCTTTAGGTAATATATATCACAGATGAAGCCCTCACACGTGCCTCCTCAGTATCCCTCAGCTCAAGTCTTGCTCCTCCACCCCACAATCTCAACAGGTACATAGTCCCCCTAGTCCTCACCTTTTACCCCATCATCCGTCACATAGAAACATAGAAAATAGGTGCAGGAGTAGGCCATTTGGCCCTTCGAGCCTGCACCGCCATTCAATGTGATCATGGCTGATCATCCAACTCAGTATCCCGTACCTGCCTTCTCTCCATACCCCCTGATCCCTTTAGCCACAAGTGCCACATCTAACGCCCTCTTAAATATAGCCAATGAACTGGCCTCAACTACATTCTGTGGCAGAGAATTCCAGAGACTCACCACTCTCTGTGTAAAGAATGTTTTCCTCATTTCGGTCCTAAAGGAATTCCCTCTTATCCTTCGACTGTGACCCCTTGTTCTGGACTCCCCCAACATCGGGAACAATCTTCCAGCATCTAGCTTGTCCAAACCCTTGAGAATTTTGTAAGTTTCTATAAGATCCCCCCTCAATCTTCTAAATTCCAGTGAGTACAAGCCGAGACTATAGAGCACACAGTCCTCCGGCATTTTTACCACTTCCAATCGGATCCCTCCACGAGCCAAATCTCCGCCATCTCCACGCATTTTCGCTTTCGACAGAGACCATTCCTTGTGCAACACATTGTTTAATTCGTCCCATCCCAACCAAACCATTCTCTCTACAGCTACCCTCGCCTGCAGCTGCAGTAGATGCAACACCTATCCCTATACCTCGTCCATCGATTCCATCCAAGGACTCCAGCATTCCTTTGAAGTAAGGCAGAGGTTCACTTGCACCCTCCCCCCTCATCTACTGTATCTGCGTTTCCAAGTGTAGACTCCTACATATCGGCCAGGCCAAACTTGTTTCACGGAACACTTCGGCTCAGTGCGCCTAGACTTGCACGATCTCCCGGTTGCTAAACACATTAACCCCCGCCCATTCCCATGCTAGCCTTTCACTCCTGAGCCTCCTCCACTGTCAGTGTGAGTTCCAAGGCAAATTGGAGGAACTGCACCTCATATTTCGCTTGGGCAACTTACAGCCCAGTGGTATGCACATTGACGTATTTAACTTTAAGTAACCCTTGCTTTCCCTGTCTCTTCATCACTGCCCTATGCTAGACAGCCTGACTGTCCTCCTGATTACGTTTTACATTTCATGTCTCGTTGTCAACTTCCCCAGCTAACAATGATCTATTCTTCAATGTATTTAATCTTCGTCCCCTTCGATCTCTCGTTTCACTCCCCCCCTGTCTGGTATCCACCCGAAATATCACCAATTCCTTCTATCCACAGGCTCTGCCTGTCCTGCTGAGTTACTCCAAATGTTTCAGTCTAACTTCAATCACTGTGGATCAGTTTCAACGTATCCTTATCACTGACAAGTCCACCTCAGGGCAGTATGCGTAGCCTCCTGCTCTACTCTTCTTGCACTCATGACTAAGCGGACAAGCACAGCACAAATGCCATCTCTATTCGCCAATAATACCACCACCATAATTGGTTAAATAATGGATTTTTATGTGCCAAATTTAAGATAAGAGACAGAACACCCATTTGAACATTGATGCAAGCAAAACTCTCACTTAACTTGAACAAAAGCAAGGAAACTCAAATTGTATGATAGTGTAGATGGTTATCAAAAAGATCAGCATCTTTTAAAAATGGTTCTAAGAGTAAACCTAGCAATTATAGCCCGGTTAGTTTGACTTCAGTGGTGGGCAAATTAATGGAAAAGATACTTAGAGATAATATATATAAGCATCTGGATAAACAGGGTCTAATTCGGAACAGTCAACATGGATACATGCCTGTAAGGTCATGTTTAACTAATCTTTTTGAAGAGGTTACTAGGGAAATTGACGAGGGTAAAGCAGTGGATGTTGTCTATATGGACTTCAGTAAGGCCTTTGACAAGGTTCCTCATGGAAGGTTGGTTAAGAAGGTTCAACAGTTGGGTATAAATGCAGGAATAGCAAGATGGATTCAACAGTGGCTGAATGGGAGAAGCCAGAGGGTAATGGTGGATGGCTGTTTGTCGGGTTGGAGGCAGGTGACTAGTAGGGTGCCTCAGGGATCTGTGTTGGGTCATTTGTTGTTTGTCATGTACATCAATGATCTGAATGAAGGGGTGGTAAATTGGATTAGTAAGTATGCATATGATAACAAGATAGGGGGTGTTGTGGATAATGAAGAGGATTTCCAAAGTCTACAGAGTGATTTAGGTTAGTTGGAAAAATGGGCAGAAAGATGGCAGATGGAGTTTAACGCTGATAAATGTGAGGTGCTACACCTTCGCAGGACAAATCAAAATAGGACGTACATGGTAAATGGTAGGGAATTGAAGAATACAGTTGAACAGAGGGATCTGGGAATAACCGTGCATAGTTCCTTGAAGGTGAAATCTCATATAGATAGGGTGGTAAAGAAAACTTTTGGTAAGCTAGCCTTTCTAAATCAGAGCATTGAGCATAGAAGCAATAAAATTGTACAAGGCATTGATTAGACCAAATCTGGAGTATGGTGTACAATTTTGGTCGCCCAATTATAGGAAGTATGTCAACAAAATAGAGAGGGTACAGAGGAGATTTACTAGAATGTTGCCTGGGTTTCAACAGCCAAGTTCCAGAGATAGGTTGAATAAGTTAGGTTTTTATTCTCTGCAGCGCAGAAGGTTAAGGGGGGACTTGATAGAGGTCTTTAAAATGATGAGAGGGATAGACAGAGTTGATGTGGACAAGCTGTTCCCTTTGAGAATTGGGACGATTCAAACAAGAGGACATGACTTTAGAATTAAGGGACAGAAGTTTAGGGGTAACATGAGGGGGGACTTGGTTACTCAGAGAGTGGTAGCGGTGTGGAATGAGCGTCCAGTGGAAGTGGTGGCGGCAGGTTCGTTGGTATCATTTAAAATTAAATTGGATAGGCATATGGATGAGAAGGGTATGGAGGGTTATGGTATGAGTGCAGGCAGGTGGGACTAAGTGAAAAAAGTTGTTCGGCACGGACTTCAAGGGCCGAGATGGCCTGTTTCCGTGCTGTAATTGTTATATGGTTATATGGTTATATCGTGCTGGTTGGTCAGGTCGGCAAATTGGTGATTCATCCCATTTAATACAATGGTAGGACGTGCTTCATTTTGGAAAGTCTAACATAGACTGCAGTCTGACAGACACGATGAACGACAGGGCTCTGTGTAGTTTTGGAGAAGAGAGGGATTATGGAGTGCAGGTACATATTCGTTGAAAGTCGCGCCACGTGTAGATTGGTTTGTTTAAAAGCTTTTGGCACAATTGCCTTAATTAGTCACAATATTGTATATAAAAGAGGGGAGCTCATGCCGCAGTGCTATAAGACGTTGATGCGGCTGCATATAGAGTATAGTGTGCAGTTCCGGCTACTAAGTTACAGGAAATATGTTATCGGGTTGGAAGGGGTGCAGAGATGATTTACGAGGACGTTGTCATTGCTCGAGGGCGTGGGATACAGGGAGAAGTTTAGCATGCTGGGGCTCTATTCCTTGGAGCACAGGACGAAGAGGACCATCTTATACAGGTGGATACAATCATGAGAGGAAAAGATAGGGTAGACGCAGATTATCTTGCCCAGAGCAGGTTAAATGATAATTAGAGAACTGAGGTTTCGTGTTGGAGGGGAAAGCTTTAATCGGAACCCGAGGGGTAACGTTTTTCACATAAAGCGTGGCGGATAATCAACGAACTGCCAGAGGAGGTAGTTGAGGCAGGTGCTATTGCAACACTTCAGAAACATTTAAACAGATACATGAATGGGACCGGTTTCGAGGGATATGGGCCAAACGCAGGCAGATGGGACAAGCGTAGATGGGACATGTTGGTCGGTGTGGGCAAGTCTGACCTATGGGCCTGTTTCTATGCTAAATGACTCTATGACTCCATAAGGCCCCACTTCCCCTGACACAGTGATATCGGTGTCAGGCACCGACGTCAGAGCTACCTTCAAGAGGGTGAATACACGCACAATGTCCCCTGCCCCAGTGCTAAATCTGGCTGCGGTATTCTGGCACATCAACTGCCTGGTGTATTCAGGGTCATCAGTAACCTGTCGCTTCTGCAGTCTGAAATTTTCCCATTTGCTTCAAATGGGCATCTATCATCTTTGTTCCCAAGAAGTGAATTGGCAGCACAGTGGCGCAGTCTATAGAGCCGGTGCCTCGCCGCACCAGAGACCTGGGTTTCACCTTGACATCAGGTGTTGTCTGTCTGTGTATATGTGCGGGTCTGCACATTGTGGTATGTGTGGGTCCGCTCTTGCCAAGAGTAGGAGAATCGAGGAGGGATATGTACCAAACGCTGGTAGGTGGGACTTGGTAGCTGGGACATATTGGCCGGGGTGGACAAGTTGGACCGAAGGGCCTGTTTCCACACTGTATCACTGTATGTCTCTTGGACTCTATAAGGGAATACATTTTTGTGTAAGGTAAAGTCAATAAAGTCAGATTAAAGATATACCGAAGGTTTCCAATTATATCAATAGTAGTTTAGGACTGCTTTCGGATTGTGATATGATGATTCGTGTGCCTGATAACAGATACACTGTCCCTGTATCTGGAGATGTGCGCATTCACACGTCTATGCGATTTGCCTGATGTGAAAAGGGGAAATAGGAAGTTACCAGGGAGCGCTTCGCCCTCGATTATGCTGATGGCGTCGCCTAGGCAACGTGAGGCATAAAGTGAGTCAAAGGAAGCGAAATTGAGGGGGGGGGGGGGGCGCCCTGTGAAATGAATGCAAGACACGCGTTGTTTTCTTAATCGAAGGGAACAGAATTAGGCCATTCAACCCATCAAGTCTACTCCTCCATTCAATAATGGTTGATGTATATCTCCTTCCTAACCCCATTACACTGCCTTCTCCCCATTCCCCATAATATTCTGACATGCTGTTTTACCAGCATCTCTCATCATTGCAATAAAACAGGCACCCACATTGTATTGATATGAGCATTTATTTTGCGAAGATGATTGCGTTTAAAGCCGTCTTTTCAAATCACAGTGATAATGAGCAATAAACGGGTCCATGACGTCCATGCTAAGTAATAGCAGCAACGTAGTTTGCAGAGCGTTCAATCCGAGAGAAATGTTTTCCTGCAAACAAATATATTTTACTTTTAATGGTATACAAAAATGCTGGAGAAACTCAGCGGCTGATGCAGCATCAATGGAGCGAATGAACTGGGCAACGTTTCGGGTCGAAACCCTTCTTCAGTCTGAAGAAGTGTTTCGACCCGAAACGTTGCCTATTCCGTACGCTCCATCGATGCTGCCTCAGCCGCTGAGTTTCTCCGGTATTTTTGTCTACCTTCGCTTTTCCATCATCTGCAGTTCCTTCTTAAACATTTAACGTATAAACATCGGTTGATTGAAGTGAGGAGTATAGATATGGTAAACATTCAGCACTCATCCTCAGGGTGGAAATGTATGTAGTCTAGTTTACTTTACCTTTGTTTAGTATAGTTTACAGATACAGCACGGAAACTGACTCTTTGGCCCATCGTCCGGGCTGACCAGCGATCTCTGCATATTATCACTCGGGACTATTTATGATTCTACCAAGCCAAACAGCTTACAAACCTGTACGTCATTAGAGTGAGGGTAAACTGGAAGTTCCGCCGAAAACCCACACAGTGCAAAGAAAGAAGCTAAGAGGGGGCAAGTTTGCAAAAGTTGTGCAGGATGAGTGCTTTACACGGGGGGTGTTGCGCGTCTGGAACCCGCTGCCCGGGGTGGTGCTGGAGGCAGATACAGCTGTGGTGTTTAAGAGGATTGTTTATAGCCATATGGAAATCCATGCAATGGAGGGATATGGATCATGTATATGCAGAGGTGATTAGTTTAACTTGGAATCATGTTCGGCTCCGTCAGATGGTCCTGTACTGCGTAGGACATTCAAAAGTGCATCACATCAACAGGCGCTCAGGTGTACTATATTGGAACAATCTGACTGACGTGCTGTAGTGTTCAACTGGCCCCACAATAGAGACAATATACCAATCTGCTGAATAACATTAAAGTAACAGTAGTTGCGGTTTATTTCAAGTTATCCAGCATTTGTGAATTGCCCCTAGGATGTGGAGAATGGATGGCAAAGTGGGATAAAACAGAGAACTAGTGTAATCAGGTGATCGATGGTCGGCGTGGACAAGGTGAGATGAACTGTCTGTTTCCATGCTGTTTATTTAATTTACTTTCAAAAAAATCAATTCGTTTCATGTCAACTGAATACAATTATATTCATTTCATTTACCTTTTATTAATTCAGCTCAATTCAATTTGTGTCAATTCAATTTATGTGAAATCAATTCAACGCAATTCCATTCAATTCAATTCAATTCGCTATGGAAGGCAAACGCAATGCCAACATTTATGACGAGAGAACTATAACATCAAAATAGGGATGTAAAACTGAGGCTGAATAAGACACTGTTCAGACCACATTTGGAATATTGTGAGCAATTTGGGGTTCGATATCTCAGGAAGGATGTGCTGGCGCTGGAAGATATCCAGATGACGCTTGATCATGGGGCTGATCGGGTTAACATATAGTAATCGTTTCATGTCACGGGATGTGTACTCACTGCAATTTAGAAGGATGAGAGCAACGCCGAAGAGTGAAAGACGTGGATGGAGTGAATATGGAACGGATGTTTCCCGTCGTTTACGAGTCTCTGACCAAAGTTTGTAGCCTCAGAAGGACGTTCCTTTACGAAGGTGATGAGGGGGAATTTATTTAGTCAGAGGGCATGAATATGTGGTATTCGTTGCCACAGAAGGCTGTGGATGACGTCAATTAATATTTTTAAGGCAGAGATAGATAGATTATTGATTAATACAGGTGGCAGTCGTTATGTGGAGAAGGCATGAAACTTGTGTTGAAAGGGAAAATACATCAGGCATTATTGAATGACATTTAGATATAATGGGACTATTGGCCTAACTCTGGTCCTGAAATAGACTCTTCGGCCCACCGAGTCCACAGCAACTAGTGATCACCCCATACACGAACACTATACTACACACACTAGAGATGATTTACAATTATACCAAGCCAAATAAACTACAAACCTGAAGTATTTGTTATGTGCCAGGAATCTGGAGCACGCGGAGGAAACCTACGTGGAGAACGCAAAAGTTCTGTACAGACAGCAATACAACTCAACTCATGTCAACCCAACTCAACCCAACCCAACTTAACTTAACATAATTCAACTCCAGTCCACTACACTCAACTCAACTAAACTCTACTCAACTCAACTCAACTCAACTCAACTCAACACTACTGAACTCAACAGAACACAACTCAACTCAACTGAACGCAACTCAACTCAACTGAATTATACTCGTCAACTCAAGGCAACTCAACTCAGCCCAACTCAACCAAACCCAATTCAATATCCACAGTGTTGAATACTAGGATTCCTGCTTAATTATTATCCCTCCACTCCATGAACAGCCAAATGTGAAGGAATTCTCTCTGACAGCGTTTCTGCTGGCAGGACGTCGATATGAGACAATAAACTTGGTCCTCTGGCCTCCTGCACTATTAATATATTAACTGTCACCGGTCCTTCAGTGTTTTGGGAAAATAGTCAAGAATACATTGAACCATAACAAATTTACCATTGCCGCCATCGTTATCATATCAAAATGACGATTAGTATCCTGTTGGAGAAACAGACTGGCATGAATAATGTTTGCAGGAATTAATTCAGAAATGAACATTGTAACTCAGTCGGATACAGTTTATTTATTACCTAACGAAACTTGGAGAATCACCCCTCATGACTTCCTCAATATGTCCCTGGCCTGATTATTTGATTTGATTTGATTTAATTTATTGTCATTGCCTTCAATTAAGATACAACTAAATTATTTATTCCCTGAGTCATACAAAAAAAAAAAAAATTAAAAAAACACAAAAACACAGTGGACAGTCCACAACACAAACATCCCCACAGCGGCACCCGAGTTCCCCACTGTGAGGGAAGTAACCAACGTCCGGTCAGCCTCCTCACCGATGATCCCCAATGTTCACCCGTGGTCGGGGCCTCCCGAGCACACCACAGTCGCCGCTGCGGGTGGCCCGATGTTCAGGCCCTGTTGCCAGGAATGATGGAACACTGACATCGAACGGGAGAACATCCTCAGCGGCCGGGACCACTGAATAGGCCACCTTCCACCGGAGTCCGCGACTGCCGATGTCCACAGGCGGAGATTTGCGTCTGCGACCCCCGGCAAAAGGTTCCAGGACTCCGCAATGTCGAGGTCAGCGTGCCCACGTTGGGAGTTCTGCACCCACAGCTCCGCGATGTTGGAGGAGCGGCCCAACGCTCCGGAGCTCCAAGCGGCGATCCAGGTAAGGCTTCGCGATTTTTCCAGCGCCTCGCCGCCGTTGCTGAAGCTCTGCTCCGATCCGACGGGGAAGGCCGCGCCAATACAGTTAGTAGGCCGCGAGGAGAGGGGCGAGGGCGCGACTCAGATAACAGTCGCATCCTCGTCAGGAAGTGACTGAAGGACGATACCCCCTTACCGTACCCTCTTCCCCCCACATAAAATAATGAAGCCCCCCCCCAAAAACACACACTTTAAACATAACATAAAAGATCAAATGACTACCAGACTGGGCGGAGGCAGCTAGTAACAGCGCCACCGGATTCCCAGACTGATACAGTAATTTACTAATATGTTAACTATCTTTCAACTATAAGATTCAATTTTGCACTACTATAACGGCATGATCTCTGTGGATTATTGAATGAATAAACAGACCAGTTCAAAAATTGAGCAGGTCAACTAACTGGCATATGCAGAGAAAGAACGTCTCAGACAGCGTGTTTTAGGATCAGGCCCAAACCCTCGCAAACTAAAATTACATCCTATAGTCACAGAATTCATGATGCAGCCTCATAACAATTTGGTTAATGTGTATTGTGTTCAGTTACAGTCTCCCTAATACAAGAAGGCTGTGAAAGAATTAGAAAGTGCACATTTACCAGAATGACTCATAGATCAGTGGGTTATAGCTGCAGGTTACTAAACCAAACTAATCCAAACTGAACCAAACTGATCTGAACTGCATTAAAATAAGCTAAACTAAAATGCACTGAATTTAAAAAAAACGTTAAAGCAAACTAAACTAAACTGCACTAAACTGCACTAAACTGTACAGAACTGTAATATACTGCACCAGGCTAAACTAATCGAAACTAAACTAAACTAACATACTAAACTAAATCAAACGACAGTAAACCAAACCACACTCCACTCAAGTCACTCTACCCAACATTCGCAGTGCTAAACCCTTTTATTTACCCAATAATATATTTAATTAATTATTCACAATAATATGTACTATACAAAACAATACAAATAAATCCACCACCAAATTGAAGTTAAATAAATATTCTTGAATAACTATTTTACCATCCTTACACCCATTACATTGCACCCTTGCGGTGCCCAGCGGTCCCGGAAATCTAACAATGTGCCCATTGACAGCGCATAGTTCCTCTGTAGTACCACACGGTCGTGGACGTAACCCCGGGAAAAGGGCATACAGCAAGCCCGGGCGGAGTCCTCATCCTCCTTGCGCCGTGACTCGCGGATGGCCAGCTTGCCCTGGCCTAGGTGGAACCCAACCAGGACATCTTAAGCCCCAACCAGTCCACTATCCTCAAGGTATCCAAATATGAGGATGGTGGGTGTGTGCTGCAGCCAGAAAGCAAGTAGCAGCCCCTTTAGATATTTTAACAGATGAAGCAACCCCACACACACCTTATGTACGTGACAACAGATTCATCCAGTCCGCAAAACTGGCAGGCGGCTGGCGAGTCTGTGAACCCCGATAAAAACAGATTACATGGGACTCATCCATGACGTACTCTCCACCACCAGGTATCCGATACAAAGGAGGACAATCCCTGCGTCGAGGGACTTCCACTGTGGGGCCTTTTCATGGACAAAAGGCGCAATGCGTAAACATCTGATTCCCGTTTAATTCATGATCCCTTCCCTCAATGAAGAGCCAGCCGTGAGGTTTCTACTGGCATGTCGTCGATATGAAACATTCACTCTGGTCCTCTGGCCTTCGATGTTATTCGAACATTGGCTGTCACCTGTACTTCAGTGTTTTGGAAATACAATGAAGAATATATTGAGCAACAATTAATTTACCGTAGCCCCCGTCTTTCGCATATCCATCTGAGGTTCCTGTAGGAGAAATAGACAGGTGTGAATAATGTTTGCAGTAATTAATTGTCAATTGAACTTAAACGAATACAGTTGATTTATTGTCTATGAAATCGTGGAAAATGACCTCCCATGAGTACCTCGATGACACACTGGCCAAATACAGCCAAGGCTAATATTATAACCAGCTTTGAATTAAATGTCTCAATTTTGCATCTTTATAATGGCAAGCTCTGGATGGATTATTGAATTAATAAACATTGCAGGTCAAACGCTGAGCAGATCATCAACTGCATTTATAGAGAAAGACAGTCCAATACAGCATTTCCTCGGATCGGGCCCAAACCTCCAAAACTAAAATACACCCCTTAGTCAGGAAAGTAATGAGGCAACCTCACAGTAATTTGGTTCGGGTATATTGTGTCAGTTATGGTCTCCCTAATACAAGAATTATGTGGAGATTTTAGAAATGGTGTCTGTGTACAATTATTCCTAGATTTGTGAGTACTAGCTACAGGTTACTGAATCAAACGAAACCTAACCCAGCTGAACTGCACTAAAATAATCTAAACTAAAATGCATCCGACTAAACTAAGCTAAGTAAAACTAAACTAAACTGCACACAATGGTAATGCACTGCACTAAACTAAACTATTTTAAATAAAAGTAATCTGGAATAAATTTAACTAACAGTACACCAAGCCACACGAAACTCAACTCAACATAAATCACCCCACATCCGCAGTGATTGTCCCCTATTGTTACCAATAATACACTTAATCAATTATTTAAAATCATATGTAGAATACAATCAAACCCACCACCATAATACAAGTAAAGCAAATGTTATTAAATAACTATTTTACCATCCTTATTAAAGATGCATTCAACACCCCGCGGTGCCCAGTGGTCCTGGAATTTCCCCACGGTGCCCGTGGATAGCGCACACTCACTCTCTAGCACCACCAGATGCAGACATAACCCCAGAAAAGAGACAGGCAGCCGGCTCTGGCGGAGGCTTCTTCCGCCTGGTTCCACAAACCGCGGCTCACGAGCTTGGACATTGCTAGGATCAACCCAACCAGGATATCAGAAGCCCTACCCAGTCCCCGACGCTCCAAGTATCAACATATGAGGATGGTGGATGTGAAGGGCAGCAATTTGGCAAGGAGCAGCCCCATTAGTTATTGTAATCGAGGATGCAATCTCACGCACTCGTTCTCTACGTGGAACTCCGACTCACCCAGCCCGCAAAAGTGGCAGGCGTCTGACGAGTCTGCGAAGCGGAATAGAAACCGACTGCATGGGACTCGTCGGTGTAGTATCCTCCACCCAGGTGCCCGATGCATTGCGGAACAATCACTGTGTGGACGGAACTCTCGACGGAGAAAAGACAAACAGTTTAATCCTCGTATTGCTGCTTCACTCATTAACCCTTTCCTTCACGAACAGCCAACTGTGATGGGATTTCACTCCTCTCATGGACGGGGTTTCTACTGCCGGGTAGCCGATATGATTCATTAACCCTGGTCCTCCGCCCTTCAGCGTTATTGGAAAATTAACTGTCACCAGTCCTTCGGTGTATTGGGAATAAAATGAAGAATATATTGCCCAACAATTAATTTACCGTAGCCATCGTCGTTTTTGGATCCATCTGATGTTCCTAAAGGAGAAAGAGACTGGTGTGAAGAATGTTTGAAGGAATTCATTCGGAAATACACATTTTAACTCAGTTGAATACAGTTTATTTATTGTTTATGGAATCTTGGAGAATTATCCCTCGTGAGTTTCCCTTTCACTTCCTGGCCTTATACAGCCGTCTGCTAATATTTTAACCAGTTTTGAGCTAAATAGCTCAATTTTGCACAATTATAATGTCAAAATGTGGGCGGATTATTGCATAAATAATCTGTGCAAGTCAAATGCTGAGCAGATCAACTTGCATTGATGGAGAAAGTGAGTTCAAAACAGCATGTTCTCAGGTTGGGCACATACATTCACAAATTAAAAATACATCCCATAGTCAGGAAAGTCATGAGGCAGCCACACAGTAATTTGGATAGTGCATAGTTCGTTCAGTTATGGTCTCCCAAATACAAGAAGGATGTGGAGATTTTTGAAGCAGTGCATGTTTACAATAATTATTCCGAGATCTGTGAGTACTAGCTACAGGTTACCAAACCGAACTAAATCATACTGAACCAACCCCAGCTGAACTGCACTAAGAAAATCTTAACTACAATGCACAAAGCTAAATTAAACTAAACTAAACTGCACAAAACAGTATGTACTACACAATACTAATCTAATTTGAACAAAAGTAATCTAAACTAACTATAAATCAAACCACACGAACTCAACACTAACGAACTGAACCCACATACGCAGTACTCGACCCAGAGAGTCCCGGAAATCCCCATAATGTGTTCGTGGATAGCGCAAAGTCTCTCTCTCGTACCAGCCAGGTCCAGAGACAGACCCAGAAATGTGTCAGGCAAACGGCTCGGACGGAATCTTCTGCCGCCTGGCGCCACGACTCGCGGATCACCAGCTTGGTCAGGCGTAGGAGCAACCCAAACAGGACATCTTCAGCCCTACCCTGCCAACGACTTTCAGATCATCAAAATATGAAGATGGTGGGTGTGAAGGGCAGCCAGGATGCAAGGAGCAGTCCCTTTATATATTGAAACCGAGATTGCAACCACACACACACCGTTTCTACGAAGCACACAGACTCATCAATCCCGCAAAAGTGGCAGGCGTCTCGCGAGTCTGTGAACCGGAATAGAAACAAATTGCATGGAACTCGTCAGTTTAGTACCCTCTCCCTCAGGTCCCTGATAAAAAGTGGAACAATCTCTGATTACAGGGAACTCCGCGGGGGGGGGGGTGCGGGGGGGTGGGTGGGGGGTGGGGGGGGGCTATTCCACGGACAGGGGGCAGGGAGCTTAATCCTCGGATTCCTGCTTCAGTCTTTTGTGAATAAACTGAAAAATATATATTGAACAACAATTAATTTACCGTAGCCACCTTCTTTTTCGTATCCATCTGACGTTCCTGTAGGAGAAATAGGCTGGGGTAAATAATGTTTGCAGGAATTGATTCGGAATTAAACATTTTAACTCAGTCGAATACTTTAATTCTTAGTTATGAAATCTTGGAGAATTACCCCACATGAGTTCCTCAATGACTCCTTGGCCTGTTGGCCAATTTTTTTATAGCTTTGTAGTATGAAGAACACTGTGTTATTTGGGGTACTTTATCCACATTACATTGATTAAAGGTTCAAGTTATTAGTTTTGACCAACGTTGAAGGGGGACTTCTAAGGTAATTTAAGAGAAAGAGGAGAATTAAATAAAGTAAAGGGGGATATGTGATGTATCTGTTATACAAACGCCCGTGCCCCTTTCGTATAAATGCCTGGGCATCGTGATTGAGGTCAGGTGAACTTCGAGACGTTTCCGTGGGTTGTTCATATTAAACATTACTTACTAGATGTCGGACGTGTTTTATTTGTGCTTGTCCCAACAGGGCCTTACGTGGTCTCAAACTTTACAGATAGCATGTTTTCAGTTCGGGCAAAAACCTTCCCATCCTAAACATACATCCCATAGTCAGGAAAGTCATGAGGCAGCCGCACAGTAATTTGGATAGTGCATATTTCGCTCAGTTATGGTCTGCCTAATGCAAGAAGGATGTGGAGATTTTAGAAAGAGTGTATGTTTACGGGAATTATCCTAGATTTGTGCGTACTAGCAGCATGTTACGAAACCGAACTATATCAAACTGAACCAAACCCAACTGTACTGCACTAAAATAAACTAAACTGAATTTCACTCAACTAACTAAGCTTAATAAAACTAAAATAAACTGCACAAAACGGTAATGTATTGCACTAAACTAAACTAATTTAAACTAAAGTGATCTAAAGTAAACTGAACCAACAGTAAACCAAAACCACACGAACTGAACTCTACTGAACTCAACCCACATCCACAGTGATGGACGGTTTTCTTTCTCCAATAATAAATGTAATAACTTATTTACTCAACTAAACTTGCTAAATTAAACTAAACGCGACTGTCCAAAAAGTTAATGTACTGCATAACCTAAACTAATTTAAACAAAGTAATCTAAGCTAAACTAAACTATCAATAAATCAAACCACACGAACTCAACTCAACAGAACTAAACCCACATACGCAGTACTTGAGCCTTTTATTTAACCAATAATAAATCTAATTAAATATATGCAATAATATGTTGAATCCAAAATAATCTCAAACAGACCCACGCCTTAATACGTAAAGATAATATACTTAATATATGTTGTCATCCTTATTAAAGATGCACTCCATCACCCGTGGTGCCCAACGGTCGCGGAAATTCCCCCCAGTGTGTCCATGGATAGCGGAAAGCCCCTCTCTGGTATCAGCCAGGTGCAGAGTTAACCCCAGAAAAGGGTCAGGCTGCCGGCTCAGGCTGAGTCTTCTACCGCCTGGCGTAACGACTCGCGGAAAGCCAGTTTGGCCAGGCCTAGGAGCAACCCAACCAGGACATCTTCAGCCTTGCACAGCCCACGACGCTCAGAGTAACACACTATGAAGACGGTGGGTGCGAAGGGCAGCCAGGACGCAAGTGGCAGCCTCTTTAGATATTGGGACCGAGGTTCCAACCACAAACACACCGTGTCTACGGAGAACACATACTCATCCAGCCCGCAAAATTGGCAGACGTCTGGCGAGTTTATGCACCGGAATAGAAACAGATTGCTTGGAACTGGTCGGTTTAGTAGACTCCACCCCAGGTCCCTGATGCGAATGCGGACAATCACTTCTGAGAGGGAGCTCCAATGGTGGGGGGGGGGGGGGGTCTGGGGGGGGGGGGGGGGGGCTGGGGGGGGACCTGTCCAACAGACAAAATAGCTTAATCCTGGAATTCCTTCTTCACTAACTACCCCTTTCCTCCATGAACACCCAACTGTGAGGGAATTTCACTCATTTTGCAGACGGGGTTTCTATTGACAATTCGCCGATAGGAAGCATTAACCCTGGTGCTCTGGCTTTCTGCGTTATTTCAACATTGACTGTCACCAACCCTTCAGCGATTTGGGAGTAAAATGAAGAATATATTGAGCTACAATTAACTTACCGTAGCCACCGGCTTTTTCATATCCATCTGACGTCCCTGTAGGAAAAATAGCCTGGGGTGAATAATGTTTGTAGGAATTGATACGGAAATAAACATTTTAACTCAGTCGAATACTTTAATTCTTAGTTATGGCATCTTGGAGAATGACCCCATATGAGTTCCTCAATGACTCCTTGGCCTGTTACAGCCGCTTGCTAATATTTTAACAGCTTTGAACTAAATGACTCAAATTTGCGCAATTTATTTGCAAGATGTGGGTGAATTATTGAACATATCAACCGTGCAGGCGAAACGCTGAGCAGATCAACGCATTGATGGATAAATAATCTCTTACATAGCATGTTCTCAGATCGGGCCCAGTCATGAGGCAGCTGCACAGTGATTTGGATAATGCATATTTCGGATCAGATATGGTCTCCCTAATAAAAGAAGAATGTGGAAATTTTAGAAGTAGTGTAGGTTTTCCGGAATTATTCTAGATTTGTGGGTTCTAGGTACAGGCTACGAGAGCGAACTATATCAAACTGAACCACACCCAGCTGAACTGCACTAAAATAATCCAAACTGAATTGCACTCAACTAACTAAGCTAAATTAAACTAAATTAAACTGCACAAACCGGCAATGTATTGCACTCTACTAAACTAATTTAAACTAAAGTAATCTAAATTATACTAAACCAACAGTAAACCAAACCACACGAAACTCAACTCAACTGAACTCTACCCACATCCACGGTGTTTGACCCTTTTCTTTGACCAATAATAAATGTAATCAATTATTTTCTCAATGAAGCTAAGTTATAATTAAACTCGACTGCACAAAACGTTAATGTACTGCACTAAACTAAACTAATTTAAACAAAGTAATCTAAATTAACATTATATCAAACCACACGATCTCAACTCAACCGAACAGAACCCACATACGGAGTACTTGACTCTTTTATTTAACCAATAATATATCAAATCAAATATTTGCAAAAATATGTAGAATCCAAACAATACAAACAGAGCCCCCCCCCCACCCCCCGCCATAATACGCAAAGAAAATGTTATAAAATATCTATGCTGTCATCCTTATTAAAGATGCATTCCAACCCACGTGGTGTCCAGCTGCCGCGGAAATCCGAACGTGGCGTCGACGGACGAGACGCCGAAGGAAAGAAGTGGAAGCCTAATATTCGAATGGAAACGAAGCCGAAACGCCAACTAACAGAATGGAAACGAAGCCGAAACGCCAAATAACCGTAAGGGTGGAACGCTAAATGCACACTAACTGAATGGGCGCTCTGCGAAAACGCCACCTACCCGGAAGGCGTCGTCGTCGGCTACAAGCCAACGAACCCAATGCCGTTCAACAGAAAAGTCAAATAACGGACATGACGTTGCCGTGTCGGGACTTGTCATCGATTGATCCAGACCCTCGCTTCCATCGCATCGCTGTGGAGGGTTGAACATTGTCCCACACCTCCGCTCCACACGACCCACAGCGCACGGAGGGTGGCCCGCGGGAATGTGGCAGCTGCACCGAGGGATGCACACCATCGCCCGCTTACAACTTGGTGCTTTGTGTTCGGTGCTTGGCTTGCGTACAAAAATGACCGGTGGAGATGGAAGGGTGGGGTTCATTTTCCCGCAAAAACCAGAGGTGACTGGACAATCTGCACACTAGCACCAACCTATAAGCGGCCGAAGGACCGCAACTCTCTTGACACTCCCACTCTCCCACGGCCACAGCCGCCCTCCGCCTCATCTCCCACTTGCGGCCGCACTGTGACGGGTGTGGCAGGGGTGTGGGGACAGGCTGGACGCTCCGCTCAAGCAGAGTCACGGACCGCGATGCACCGCCATCGGACCCCAGTCCCTACACCAGGGCGACCCCACTCACCCGATTCCCGGACCCTCACACCCACATCGGGCGATTCACCCCCACCACGGCCGCGGGGACATACGGCTCGGGGTCTAGCACATCGCTATTAAAACACGGCGGGGACACACATTCCCTGGCAGCCCGATGACAAGTGTGCATGACAACGAACACCTTTATTTCCTCGCACTCTCCGCACCTCCCCCCCCCCCCCCCCCCCCCCGACGTTTACGCTCGTTCGGCCGCTTACAACTTTGTGCTCGGGTTCAGATTGCCCAGTCAGCTATGGCTTGTGAGAGGAAATGACCCGCACCATCCCGTCGCCACCGGCGGGCGGTGGGGGTCAATTTGCCAACAAACAATTGGTGACTGGGCATCCGAACTGAAGCACTAATTTGTAAGTGGCCGAATGTGCGCATCCTTCGGGACAACCCCCACTCTCCTACGCCCACCCTACGACGGCTGCAGATCGGATGGAGCGACGGTGTGTGACAATGATCCAGCAGCAACCCAAACAGGATATCTTCTGCCATGCTACCCATTCCCCGGCGCACAGTGTCAAAATTAAAGGATATTTGGTGTGAACGGCAACCGGTAAGCAAGGAGCAGCCAAATTAGATATTGGAACCGAGGATGCAACCTCACACACTCCTTTTCTACGTGGAACACAGATTCATCCAGCCCGCACAGCTGGCAGCCGTCTGGCGAATCTATTGACCAGAATAGAAACAGATTGCATGTGACTCATGGGTGTTGTATCCTCCACCCCAGTTCCTTGATGTAAAGGGGGATAATCCCTGCGGGGAGGGATCTCCACTGGGGGGTTCTCCCACTGAAATAAGGAACAGAGCTTATTCCGTGGATTCCTTCTTCATTCATTACCACTTTCTTCCACGAACAGGCAACTGTGAGGGAATTCCACTTCCTACACTGATGGTCTTTCTACTTGCAGGACGCCATTATGAAACATTTACCCTAGTCTTCTGACCACCTGCGTTATTACAAAATTTAATGTCACCTACCCTCCAATGTTTTGGGAATAAAATGAAGAATATATTAAACAACAAATAATTTACCGTAGCCGCCGTCATTTTCGTAACTATCTGACGTTCCTACAGGAGAAATATTTGCAGTAATTAATTCGGAAATTAACATTTTAACTCAGCCGAATACAGTTTAGTTCATAGTTATGGAATCTTTCAGAATGAACTCTCACGAGTTCTTCTTTGACTCCCTCGCCTTATCCAGTCATTTGCCAATATATTAACCAGCTTTAAACAAAATAACTCAATTTTGCAAAATTCTAATGGCAGGATGTGTGTGGATTATTTAATACATAAACAATGCAGGTCAAACTCTGAACAGATCATCGTCCAACGAGCAGATAAAAGTCCAAGACAGAATGTTCTCAGATCGGGCCAAAACATTCTCAACCTAAAAATACGTCACATAGTCAGAAATTCATGAGGCAGCCGCACAGTAATTTGCTTAGGGTATATTGCGAAACTCAACTCAAGTGAACTCAACGCACATCCGCAGTAATCGACCCTTTTCTTTAACCATTAATACATTTAATCAATAATTTACAATAATATGCAGATTAGAAAGCAATACAAACAGACCCACCGCCATAATATCAGTAAAGTAAATAACATACATTTTACCATCCTTATAAAATATCCATTCCATCACCCGTGGTGCCCGCAGGAGCAGCCACAAACCAATAAAAGGGCCAGACTGCCGGCCCTGCGGCCTTCCTCCGCCTCGCGCAATGATTCGCGGATCACCAGTTTGGCCAGGTCTCGGAGCAACCCAATGAGGACATCTTCATCCCTTCCCAGTACCCGACGGTCAGATTCTCATGTTATTAGGATGGTGGAAGTAAAGGGCAGTCAAGGATCAGCCACTTTAAATATTGGAGGCGAGGCTGCAACCTCACACACGCCTTGTCTACGTGGAACACAGACTCCTCAAGCCCGCAGAAGTTTCAGGTGTCTGGCGAGTCTGTGAACCGAAGTAGAAACAAATTGCATTGGAATCCTCGTTGTGGTATCCTCAATTCCAGGTCCCCGATGCAAATGGGGACAACATAGCGTATAGGGAACTCCACTGGGGTGCTCTCAAACGGACACAAAGTACAGAGCGTTATCCTCGGATTCCTGCTGCTTTCCGTTCTGGAACTGCCAACTGTGAGGCAATTCTACACCTCTCATTGATGGGGTATTTATTGGCATATCTCCATGAAATATTAATCATACTGGCCGGCCTCGTGCGTTATTGCAACGTTGACTGAGCTATTCTTAAGTGTTTTGGTAATAAAATTAAAATATATTGAACAACAATTAATTTACCGTAGCCATCGGATTTTTCGTATCCATCTGACGTTCCTGTAGGAGAAAGAAACGGGTGTGCATAATGTTTGCGGGAATTTAATTGGAAACAAACATTTTAACCCAGTCGACTACATTTAATTTATTCGTTATGAAATATTGGATAATGACCCATCATGAGTTCCTCATTGACTCCCTGAACTAATCCACCCAATCGCGAATATTTAAACTAGCTTAAAATAAAGGACAGAATTTGCACAATTATCATGGCAAGATGTGTGGATTATTATTCAATACATAAGCAGTGCAGGCTGTTGCTGAGCAGATCAACTTGCATTGATGGAGAAAGAAAGTTAAAGACAGCATGTTCTCAGATCGGGCATATACAGTCCCTCTCCAGTGCCACCGAGGCGCAGAGGTAACCCCAGAACCGTGTCAGACAGCCGGTTTGGGCGGTCTTCTTCCGCTAGCGCCACGACACGCGGATTATCAGCTTGGCCAAACCTAGGAGCAACCCAACTAGGACATCTTCTGCCCTACTACCCATTCCTCGACGCTCAGAGTGTCAAAATATAAGAATAGTTGGTGTGAACGGCAACCAGTAAGCAAGGAGCAGCCAAATTAGATATTGGAACCGAGGATGCATCCTCACACACGCATTTTCTACGTGGAACACAGATTCATCCAGCCCGAAAAGCTGGCAGTCGTCTGGCGAATCTGTGGATCAGAATAGAAACAGATTGCATGGACTCGTCGGTGTAGTATCCTCCACCCCAGTTCCTCGATGTAAAGGGGGATAATCCCTGCGGGGAGGGATCTCAACTGGGGGGTTCTCTCACGGAAATAAGGAACAGAGCTTATTCCGTGGATTCCTTCTTCATTCATTACCACTTTCTTCCACGAACAGGCACCTGTGAGGAAATTCCACTTCCCACACTGATGGTCTTTCTACTTGCAGGACGCCATTATGAAACGTTTACCCTAGTCTTCTGGCCACCTGCACTATTCCAACACTGACTGTCACATATCCTTCAATGTTTTGGGAATAATATGAGGAATGTATTGAACAACAATTAATTTACCGTAGCCACCGTCCTGTTCGTATCCATCTGACGTTCCTATAGGAGAAATGTTTGCAGAAATTAATTCGGAAATTAACATTTTAACTCAGTCGAATACAGTTTATTTCTTAGTTATGGAATCTTGGAGAATGAACCCTCACGAGTTCATCTTTGACTCCCTCGCCTTATCCAGCCATTTGCTAATACATTAACCAGCTTTGAACAAAATAACTGAAATTTGCAAGATGTGTGTGGGTTATTCAGTAAATAAACAGTGCAGGTCAAACGCTGAGCATATCAACCGCTGAGCATTGAGGGGAAATAAAATTCCAAGACACAATGTTCTCAGATCGGGCCAAAACATTCCCAACCTAAAAATACGTCACATAGTCAGAAAGTCATCAGGCAGCCGCACAGTAATTTAGTTAGGGTATATTGCGAAACTCTACTCAAGTGAACTCAAGGCACATCCGCAGTACTTGACCCTTTTCTTTAACCATTAATACATTTAATCAATAATTTACAATATTATGTGGATTAGAACGCAATACAAATAGACCTACCGCCATAATACCAGTAAAGTAAATCATATATATTTTACCATCCTTATTAAAGATGCATTCCACCGCCCGTGGTGCCCCCAGGAACCTCCACAAACCAATAAAAGGGACAGACTGCCGGCCTTTCCGGTCTGCTCCCGCCTGCCGCAACGACTCGCGGATCACCAGCTTGGCCAGATCTCGGAGCAACCCAACCAGGACATCTTCAGCCCTTCGCAGTACCAGACGTCAGATTGTCCTTCTATGAGGATGGTGGGAGTGAAGAACAACAAGGAGTCAAGGAGCAGCCACTTTAAAAATTTGGAAGCGAGGCTGCAACCTCACACACTCCTTGTCTACGTGAACACTGAGTCCTCAAGCCCGCAGAAGTGGCAGGTGTCTGGCGAGTCTGCGAACCGAAGTAGAAACAAATTGCATGGGAATCATCGGTGTGGTATCCTCCATTCCAGGTCCGCGATACAAAGGGGGACAATCATTGCGTAGAGGGAACTCCACTAGGGTGCACTCAAACGGACACTAAGCACAGAGCATTATCCTCGGATTCCTGCTGCTTTCCCTTCTGGAACTGCCAACAGTGAGGCAATTCCACTCCTCTCATTGACGGGGTATTTATTGGCATGTCTCCATGAATCATTAATCATACTGGCCGGCCTTGTGCGTTATTGCAACGTTGACTGACCTATTCTTAATTGTTTTGGGAATACAATTAAAATATATTCAACAACAATTAATTTACCGTAGCCACCGTCGTTTTTGTATCCATCTGACGTTCCTGTAGGAGAAAGAAACGGGTGTGCATAATGTTTGCAGGAATTTATTAGGAAACAAACATTTTAACCCAGTCGACTACATTTGATTTCTTCGTTATGGAATATTGGATAATGACCCATCATGAGTTCCTCATTATCTCCCTGACCTTATCTAGCCAATTGCAAATATTTAAACTAGCTATAATATAAAGGACACAATTTTTGCACAATTATCATGGCAAGATGTGTGAATTATTATTGAATGCATAAACAGTGCAGGACAGTTGCTGAGCAGATCAACTTGCATTGATGGAGAAATAAAGTTCAAGACAGCATGTTCTCAGATCGGGCACATACATTCTCAACCTAACAATACATCCCACAGTCAGAAAAGTCATGAGGCAGCCGCACAGTAATTTAGCTAGTGTATATTGCGTTCAGTTATGGTCTCCCTAATACCAGAGGATGTGGGGAGATTTTAGGAACAATTTGTGTTTAACAGAATTATTCCTAGTTTTGCGAGTACTAGATACAGGTTACTAAACCAAAGCGTAAGAAACACAGTTGAACTGCACTAACATTATCTAATCTGAAAAGCTCTCAACTGACTAAGCTAAATTAAACTAAACTGCACAAAACTGTGATATACCGTACTAAACTAAGTTAAAGAAAACTAATTTCACTTAAGTAATCTAAACTAAAGATAAATCAAACCACACGAAAGTCAAATCAAGTGATCTCAACCCACATCCGTAGTACTGACCATTCTCTTTCACCAATTATAAATGTAACAATTATTTACAATATTATGTAGGTTACAAATTAATACAAACAGACCCACCGCCATAATACCAGTAAAGTAAATATTCTACAATAACAATTTTACCATCCTTATTAACGACGCATTCGAACACCCGTGGTGCCTAATTTTCCCGGAAATACCCCAGGGTGCCAGTGGACAGCGCGTAGTCGTCCTCTAGCACCACCAAGGCGCAGACGTAACCGCGGAAAAGGGATAGACAGCCGGCTCGGGCGACTTCTTCCGCCTGGCGCCAAGACTCGCGGATCACCAGCTTGAGCGGGCCTAGGAGCAACCCAACCAGAACATCTTCATCCCTACCCAGTACCCGACGGTCAGTGTATCAACATATTAGGATAGTGAGTGAGAAGGGCAGATAGGAGGCAAGGAGCAGCTCTATTAGATATTGGAACCGGGGCTGCAACCTCACACACTCGTTTTCTACCTGGAACACAGGCCCATCCAGCCAGCAAAAGTGGCAGGTGTCAGGCGAGTCTGTGAACCGGAATAGAAACAGATTGCATGGGACTCGACGGTGTAGTATCCTCCATCCCAGGTCCCCGATACCAAAGGGGACAATCACTGCGTGCATTAATCTCCACTGGGGCGGGGGGCTCTCTCAAACGGACGAAATGCACAGAGGTTAAATCTCGGATTCCTTCGTTATTTACTACCCATTTCCTGCCTAACAGCTAAATGTGTGGGAATAGGTCTCCTCTCAATGACGGTATTTCTACTGGCAGGTCGCAGATATGAAACATTAATCCTGTTGGCCGGCCTCCTGCGTTATTCCAGCATTGACTGGCATCCATCATTCAGTGTTTCGGGAATCAAATGAAGAATATATTGAACAACAATTAATTTACCGTAGCCATCATCGTTTTCGTATGCATCTGACGTTCCTGTGGGAGAAACAAACCGGTGTGAACATTTATTTTTTGCAGGAATTGATTCGAAAAAAAAAACATTTTCACTCAGTTGTTATGGACTTTGGAGAATTATCCCTCATGAGTTCCTCTTTGACCCCCTGGCCTTATACAGTCATTTGCTAATATTTTAACCAGCTTGGAACAAAGTTAATTAATTTTGCGTAAGTATAATGGCAGGATGAGGGTGGATTATTGAAGCAATAAACAGTGAATATTAAACGGTAATCACTTCAACTTGTATTTATAAAGAAATAAAGTCCAAGACGGCATGTTCTCAGATCGGGCCCAATCTTCGCCAACCTAAAAACACATTCCATTATCATAGTAGTCACGAGGCAGGCGCACAATAATTTAGATAGGGTATATCGCGTTCAATTGTGGTCTCCCTAATACAAGAAGGATGTGGAGATTTTAGAAACAGCGTATGTTTACCAGAATTAATCCTAGATGTGTGAATACTAGCACGACGTTATTAAGCCGAACTAAATCACACTGAATCGAACACAGCACTAAAGTAATCTAACTGGAATAGCACTCAACTAAACTAAGCTAAATTAAACAAAACTAAACTGCACAAAACCTTAATGTACTGCACGAAACTAAACTAATTTAAACAGGAGTAAACTAAACTAACAGCAAATCCAAGCAGACGAAACGCAACTGAAGTCAATCCACATCGGCAGTACCTGACACCTTGCTTTAAACAATAATAAAATAAGCAATTATTTACAATAATATGTAGAATACAAAAGAATACAAACAACCTACCTCAATAAATCAGGTGAAGCAAATATTCTTAAATGTCTGTTTTGTCATCCTTATTAAAGATGCATTCCATCCCCCGTGGTGCCTAATTCCCCAGTCCCACGTAAGAAACCTGAAGGGAAATATCTGGTGACCTTGCATGCGATCCAATGATTCCATGAGGTTGCCGCAGGTTTTAGTCACTCTCCTGGAAAGCCTCGATCTGGATCGACCGAAGCGTGAGCTGCAACTATCGACCAAAGATCCTATAGGATCTTTGCTACCGACCGCACACACACACAAACACATCGCGAATGTGGGAGGCATAGAGAGCGGAGGAGCGCTATCTGCGCACGAAGAGGAAGGGAAACGGCTGCCACAGAGCACGGTTAGTCCTTTAGATAGCTTTAGAGAGGGGGAGGGGGCGAAGGGAGGAGAAGGCGGAGAAGGGGAGAGAGAAGGCGAGAGAAGGGTACAGAGAAGGGGCGAGAGGGGTAGAGAATGGGGAGAGAAGGGGGGGGGGAGAAAGAGTGGAGACAGTTGTAAGTAGTTTAATAAAGTTAGCGGGCATTTTACCTACCGGCTGGTCTTCAAGGTCCTGGAAACACCAATGAGCCAATCAAAATGGCTGGTCAGCGAAGGAGATGGCCTTCGACTTCCTGGAACTAAACAGCGACCCACTCCACTGGCTTCGACCAAACGGCAACCTATTTTTAGTCGAGACCCTTTTTGATTTTGTTGAAACAATCGATGCAACCTAGTTGAAGCCTCGGTCATGCGGAAACCATTTTCGACCATTAAGCATAGTGACCAAAACCTCCGGCGACCTGATGGAAATCTTGGGACGCGGGCAAGGTCACCAGAGGTTTCCGTTCAGGTTTCTTTAGTGGGACAGGGGCATAGCGCTCCCCATGATGCTGGTGAACAGCGCATAGTCCCTCTCTAGTACTACGCCTTCTAGTTCTTCTCTAGTACCACGGACATAACCACAGAAAGGGGATTTGAATCCGATTCTGGTGGAGCCTTCTTCTGCCCTGCGCAAGAACTCGCGGATCTCCAGCTTGCCCAAGCCTAGGAGCAACCCAACCAGGGCATCTTCAGCCCTATCAAGTACCCGACGCTCGGAGTGTTAAGATATGAGGATGGTGGTTGTGAAGTTCAGCCAGGAAGCAAAGAGCAGCCCATTTAGATATTGGAACAGAAGCTGCCAACTCGCACACAACGTTTCTACTTGGAACACATACGCATCCAGCCCGCAAAAGTGGCAGGCGTCTGGCGAGTCTGGGAAGCGGAATATTAACAGGTTGCATGGGACTCGTTGGTGTAACACCCTCCACCCAAGGTCCCCGATGTAAAGGGGGACCATTCCTGCGCAGAGCATATCCCACTGGGAGGCTCTATCACTGATACAAGGCACATAGCTAAATCCTCGGATTACTGCTTCGTTCACTACTCGTTCCATCCACGAACAGCCAACTGCGAGGGCATTATTCTCCTCGCACTGCCGGGGTTTCTACAGGCAGGTCCCGATATGAAACATTTACCCTAGTCTTCTGGCCTTCTGCGTTATTCCAACATTGACGGTCACCTGTTCTTCATTGATTTGAGAATAAAATGAGGAATGCATTGAACTACAATTAATTTACCGTAGCCACCGTATTTTTTGTATCCATCTGACGTTCCTAAAGAAGGAACAGACTGGTATAAGTAATGTTTTCAGGAATTGATTCGGAATTAAACATTTTAACTTAGCTGGAAACAGTTTAGTTTTTAGTTATGCAATTTCGGAGAACGACCACTCATGAGTTCCCTCGATGACTTCCTGGCCTGATGCAGCCATTCGCTAATATCTTAAACAACTTTGAACTAATTGACTCAATGTTGTACAATTATAATGGCAAGATGTGGGTAGATTATTGATTGAATATATAGTGCATGTCAAACGCTGAGAAGTTTAACTCGCATATATGTCGACAGATAGGCTAAGACAGCATGTTCTCGGATCGGGCCCAAACCTTCCTAACCTTAAAATACATCCCATATTCAGAAAAGTCAAGGAACCACCTCACAATAATTTGGACAGTGTATATTCCGTTCTGTTATGGCCTCCCGAATACAACAAAATATGTGTCGATTTTCGAAAGAGTGTATCTTTACCAGAATGATTCATAGATTTGTGAGTCCTAGCTACAGGATGCCAAACCAAACTATATCATACAAACAAACATATATATTTATATATACAATATAAACAGACCGACCACCATAACACAAGTGAGGCAAATGTTCGTAAGTAACTAATTTACCATCCTTATTGAGGATGCATTCCATCCCACGGTGCCCAGCTGGCCCGGATGTTCCCCAGGGTGACCGTGGACAGCGTGTAGTCCGTCCCGGGCGCTGATGTAATCCGGAAAAGGGGCAGTGGAGCCGGCTCGGGTGGAGTCCTCTTCCGCCTGGCGCCGTGACTCGCGCATAGCCAACTTGGACAGACCTAGGAGCCACCCAACCAGGACATATTGAGCCCTACCCAGTTCACTATGCTCAGGGTATCCAAGGATGAGGATGGTGGGTGTGAAGTGCTGCGAGAAGGCAAGGAGCAACCCCTTTGGAAGTTGGAAGCAAGGGTGCAACCTCACATACTCAATATATCCGTGCAAAAGACTCAACCACCCGAAAAAGTGGCATCGGCTGGCGAGACTGTGAACCGGGATAGAAACAGATTGCATGTGACTCCCAGATGTAGTACCCTACACCCCACGTCCTCTATGTAAAGGGCGCGAATTCCTGCGTAAGTGCCACTCCATTTGGGGCATCTCACTGGTAAATGCACAGTGCTTAATCCTCGGATTCCTACTTCCTTCATAACCCCTTCCCTCATTGAACATCCAACCGTGAGGAATTTCTGTTATTCTCACTGACGTGGTTTCTACTGGCAGAACGCCGACATGAAACATTAATCCTGGTCCTCTGGCGTTCTACATGTTTCCAACATTGACTGTCACATGTCCGTCAGTGTTTTTGGAGAACAATAAAGAATACATGGAACCACAATAAATTCAGCGGAGCTACCGTGTTTGTCGTCTCCATATGACTTTATTTCGGGAGAAACGGACAGGCGTGAATAATGTTTGCAGGTATTAAATCAGAAACAAACATTTTAGTTCAGTCGTATACAGTGCATTTTTTAGTTATGGCATTTTGGAGAACGAACCCTCATGGTCTCCTGCATGAGTCCCTGCTCTGATACATCAAATTGCTAATATTTTAACCATCAACTATAGGACTCCATTTTGCACCATTATAGTGGCAGGATCTGTGTGGATTGTTGAATAACTACACAGGCCAAACGCTGAGCAGGTCCACTTGGACCATTGGAGAAAGAAAGTCCAAGTCAGCGTGTTCTCGGATCGGACCCAAACCGTCCCAAATAAAAATACATCCCTTAGCAAAGAAAGTCATGATGCAGCCTCACAACAATTTGGTGAGGGTGTATTGCATTCAGTTATAGTCTCCCTAATAGAAGAAGGTTTCAGAAAGAATAGAAGAAGGTTTCAGAAAGAGTGTATGTTTACCTAAATGATTTAATATAGACAATGGACAGTAGACAATAGGCGCAGGAGTCGGCCATTCATCCCTTCAAGTCAGCACCGCCATTCACTGCGATCATCCACAATATGTGCCCTGTTCCTGTTTTTCCCATATCCATTAACTCCGCTATTTTTAGATAAAAACTCACTTGAACGCATTCAGATAATAGGCCTCCACTGCCTTCTGAGGAGGAGAATTCCCCAGATTCAAAACTCTCTGTGTGAAAAGGTTTTTCCTCATCTCCGTTCTATATGGACTACCCCTTATTTTTAAACTGAGGCTCCTGGTTCTGGACTTCCCCATCACCGGGAACATGTATCCTTTCTTAAGCGTGTGAAATCACATGATGATCTTAGCTGGTTCAATGAGATCCCCTCTCGTCCTTCACAATTCCGGTGTATACAAGACCAGCCACTCCATTCTTTCAACAGATGGCAGTCCCGCCATGCCGGGAATGAAACCCGTGAATCTACGCTGCACTCCCTAAATAGTAATAATGTTTTTCGTCAAATTTGAAGACGAAAACTGCACACAATACTCCAGCTGTGATATCATCAGGGCACTGTACAACTGCAGAAAGATCTATTTGCTGCTATGCTCAACTCATCTTGTTGTGAAGGCCAACAGTCTTAGATTAGTACGTACTTGCTACAGGTTACTAAACTAAACTAAACTACACTGAAAAACCGCATCTGAACTGCACTGCAATAATCTAAACGGAAATACATTAAACTAAATTAAGGTAAAGTAATCGAGCTGAACTGCACTAAATTAAACAGCACAAAACTGCAATGCGCTGCACTAAACTAAACTAAACCAAACTAAATTCAACTAAACTATACCAAAACAATCCACGGTAAACCAAACCACACAAAGGATCTTAATTAATTATTGATAACTATTCATAGCATGTCAAACGCTGATCAGGTCAACTAGCATTTGTGAAATATGTAACTCAAATATGACGTTTGATCGGATCGGTCCCCAAACCTTCCCAACCTAATAATAAATTCCGTAGTCTGTAAATCATGATGTCGCCTCATAGCAATTTAGTTTCGGTGTGTTTAGGGCAGTTATGGTCACCTTAATACAAGAAGGATGTGGAGGTTTTAGAAAAAGTGTATGTGTACCAGAATTTTTCCCAGATTAATGGGTAATAGCTACGGGCTAGTAAACTAATGTACACTAAATTAAACTAAACTGAACCAAACTTAGCTGAACCAAATTAAGATGCACCAAACAAAGCTGAACTGTTCTACAATAATGTAAATTGAAATGCACTCAACTAAACTAAACTGCATTAAACTGCACTTAAGCTGAATTATACAAAACTAAACCTAACCACAGCAAACTAAACCAAACCAAACTGACTCAACACAACGCAACACAACTCAACACAACTCAGTTCCACTGAATTGATCTTAACTTAACTCAACTCAACATCCTCACTGTTGAATTCTGGGATTCGCCTTACGGCCCTCTCACGGCCAACAGGCACAGGCCTTAACTATATGATTCCAGCTTCATTCACTTCCCCTTTTTCCTCCAGCAGTCAACCGTGAGGGAATTTTACTCCTCTCACTGACGGGGTTTCGACTGATAGTTCGCCGACATGCAACGTTAACCTTCGTGTTCCGGCTTTCTGCGTTATTCCAGCATTGACTGTCACCTCTCCTTACGTGTTTTGGATTTATAAAGAATAATATATTAAGGCAGAATTAATTTACCGTAGCCATCATAGTTATCGTCTCCATAAAACCTTCCTGTGGGAAGAACATACTGGTGTCAATAATGTTTGCAGGAATTAATTCAGAAAATAACATTTCCATTCGGTCGGATGCAGTTTATTTTCTTAGCAGTGGAATCTTGGGATAAATACGGATCCTCAATCTCCCAGCCAGTTACTAATCTGACCCAGCCATTTGCTAATGTTTTATCAGGTCCTTGAAATAACGGGGAAATTGTGTAGTATTTTGGTGGGTTATTGAATAATGCAGCACGGCCAAAGCTAAGGAGCTCGGGCAGCATCTGTGGAGAAAAAACATGTTAACAGATTATGTTCTCAAAGCGGCACTTTATCCTCTATCTGTACATTGTGGAAGGTTTGATTGTAATCGTGCATGTGGTTTGGCTGATTGGAAAGCACGTTACAAGTTAAATATCTCCACTGTACCTGTAATAAACAAAATTACATTAAATAATAATATAAAATACACAAATATTAATATACTCCCATAGTCCGGAAGTCATGATGTACCTTTACCCGACTTTAGTTTAGATTATTTATGAGCAACAGCTTGGAATCAGACCCTCTGTCCCACGGTGTGCACGCCGATCATCGATTACCCATTCATACTGGTTCTCTATTACCTCACTTACGCGTCCACTCCCTACACACTTGGGCTTAGCCAATTAACCCACAAACTCGCATGTCTTTGCAGTGTGGGATGAAACTGAGCACCGTGCGATCTTGGGGAGAATGTACGGACAGCGTACAGACTGCACCTGTAGCCAGGATTGAACCAGTCATGATGACAGCAATTCTACCGCTGCGCCACTGGCCCGATCTCAGTTAGGTCGGTTCCATGGAGTATTATACCCAGCTCTGGTCACACTATTCCAAGGCACAAGAGAGGGTGCTGGAGGTTTACAAGAAAGATGCCTGGATTAGGGCCAATTAGCAACAAGAAGCGGTTGGATAAGCTCGGTTTGTTTTAGCTTTAACGCTGGAGGTTTTGGTGAGACCTGATACAAACATGTATAATTATAGACGTGTAGATAGGGAGACAATCAGCAGTTTTTTTCCCTTACGATAGAAACAATAATTGCTAGAGCTTATACCTTTAACTCGATGGGGAACATTTTAAGGTTATGTACGGCAATCAGAGTCGCAGCGGCAAAGTTGCTGCCTCATCTAACATTGACCCGGATTCTTCCTGGATATGAACCAGGGGATTGAAGCCTCAGTGGAAAGTTTACGGATGATAAGAAAATCGGTGGGGGCAGGGCGTGTAGTGAAGTGGCAGAGAATTGGCAGTTGGAATATAGTGCAGAAATTGTGGAGTCGTGAATTTTAGAAGTAAGAATAAAGGCGTAGACTATTTTCTGAATGGGGTGAGATTCCAGAAATCGGAGGTGCAAAGGGGAATGGGACTGCTGGAGTAGGATTCCCAAAAAGGTAATCTACAAGTCGAATCAGTAGTTAAGACAATAAACTCAATTATTGCATTTATTTCGAAAGGGCTGGAATACAAAAACGGGGAGGTATTGTTGGTGCTCTACAAGGCACTGGTAACATAGAAACATAGAAGCATATAAATTAGGTGCAGGAGTAGGCCATTCGGCCCTTCGAGCCTGCACCGCCATTCAATATGATCATGGCTGATCATCCAACTCAGTATCCCGTACCTGCCTTCTCTCCATACCCCCTGATTCCCTTAGCCACAAGGGCCACATCTAACTCCCTCTTAAATATAGCCAATGAACTGGCCTCAACTACCCTTTGTGGCAGAGAGTTCCAGAGACCCACCACTCTCTGTGTGAAAAAATTCCTTCTCATCTCGGTCCTAAAGGATTTCCCCCTTATCCTTAAGCTGTGACCCCTTGTCCTGGACCTCCCCAACATCGGGAACAATCTTCCTGCATCTAGCCTCCCCAACCCCTTAAGAATCTTGTAAGTTTCTATAAGATCCCCTCTCAATCTCCTAAATGCTATAGAGTATAAACCGAGTCTATGCAGTCTTTGTTCATAAGACAGTCCTGACATCCCAGGAATCAGTCTGGTGAACCTTCGCTGCACTCCCTCTATGGCAATAATGTCATTCCTCAGATTTGGAGAACAGAACTGTACGCAATACTCCAGGTGTGGCCTCACCAAGACCCTATACAACTGAAGTAGAACCTCCCTGCTCCTATACTCAAATCCTTTTGCTATGAAAGCTAACATACCATTGGCTTTCTTCACTGCCTGCTGTACCTGCATGCCTACTTTCAATGACTGGTGTACCATGACACCCAGGTGGTGCTGCATCTCCCCTTTTCCTAATCGGCCACCATTTAGATAGTAGTCGGTTTTCCTATTTTTGCCACCAAAGTGGATAACCTCACATTTATCCACATTATACTGCATCTGCCAAACATTTGCCCACTCTCCCAGCCTATCCAAGTCACCTTGCATTCTCCTAGCATCCTCATCAAAGCTAACACTGCCCCCCAGCTTAATGTCATCCGCAAACTTGGAGATATTGCCTTCAATTCCCTCATCCAGATCATTTATGTATATTGTAAATAGCTGGGGTCCCAGCACTGAGCCTTGCGGTACCCCGCTAGTCACTGCCTGCCATTGTGAAAACGACCCGTTTACTCCTACTCTTTGCTTCCTGTTTGCCAGCCAGTTCTCTATCCACATCAATACTGAACCCCAATGCCATATGCTTTAAGTTTATATACTAATCGCTTATGTGGGAACTTGTCGAAAGCCTTCTGGAAGTCCAGATACACCACATCCACTGGTTCTCCCCCATCCACGCTACTAGTTACATCCTCGAACAATTCCACAAGATTCGTCAGACATGATTTACATTTCGTAAATCCATGCTGACTTTGTCCAATGATTTCACCACTTTCCAAATGTGCTGCTATCCCATATTTAATAACTGACTCTAGCAGTTTCCCCACTACCGATGTTAGACTAACTGGTCTGTAATTCCCCGTTTTCTCTCCCCCCCCCCCCTTCTAAAAAAGAGGGGTTACGTTTGCTACCCGCCAATCCTCAGGAACTACTCCAGAATCTAAAGAGTTTTGAAAGATTATCACTAATGCATCCACTATTTCCGGAGCTACTTCCTTAAGTACTCTGGGATGCAGCCTATCTGGCCCTGGGGATTTATCGGCCTTTAATCCATTCAATTTACCCAACACCACTTCCCGACTAACCTGGATTTCTCTCAAGTACTCCCTTGACCTGCGGTCCCCTGCTCTTTCCGGCAGATTATTTATGTCTTCCTTAGTGAAGACGGAACCAAAGTAGTTATTCAATTGGTCCGCCATATCCTTGTTCCCCATGATCAACTCACCTGTTTCTGCCTGCAAGGGACCTACATTTGTTTTAACTATCTATTTCTCTTCACATATCTATAAAAACTTCTGCAGTCAGTTGTTATGTTCCCTGCCAGTTTTCTTTCATAATCTATTTTTCCTTTCCTAATCAAGCCCTTTGTCCTCTGCTGGTCTCCGAATTTCACCCTGTCCTCTGGTATGCTGCTTTTTCTGGCTACTTTGTATGCATCATCCTTTGCTTTGATACTATCCCTGATTTCCCTTGTTATCCACGGATGCACTACCTTCCCTGATCTATTCTTTTGCCAAATTGGGATGAACATTTTTTGTAGTTCATCCTTGCAGTCTTTAAATGTCTTCCATTGCGTATCCACCGTCAACCCTTTTAGAAATGATTGCCAGTCAATCTTGGCCAATTCACGTCTCATACCCTCAAAGTTACCTTTCCTTGAGTTCAGAACCATTGTTTCTGAATTAATAATGTCACTCTCCATCCTAATGAAGAACTCGACCATATTATGGTCACTCTTGCCCAAGGGGCCACGCACAATAAGACTGCTAACTAACCCTTCCTCATTACTCAATACCCAGTCTAAAATAGCATGCTCTCTCGTTGGTTCCTCTAAATGTTGATTTAGATAACTATCCCTCATACTTTCCAAAAATTCCTCTTCCTCAGCGCCCCTGCCAATTTGATTCACCCAATCTATACGTAGATTTAAGTCACCTATTATAACTGTTTTGCCTTTGTCGCACGCATTTCTAATTTCCTGTTTTATACCATCCCCAACTTCACTACTACTGTTAGGTGGCCTGTACACAACTCCCACTAGCGTTTTCTGCCCCTTACTGTTTCGCAGCTCTACCCATACCGATTCCACATGCTCCAAGCTAATGTCCTTCCTTTCCATTGCGTTAATCTCCTCTCTAACCAGCAACGCTACCACACTTCCTCTTCCTTTCTCTCTATTCCTCCTGAATATTGAATATCCCTGGATGTTCAGCTCCCAGCCTTGGTCACCCTGGAGCCATGTCTCCGTGATCCCAACTATATCATACTCATTAATAGCTATCTGCACGTTCAACTCATCCACCCTATTACGAATACTCCTTGCATTGAGACACAAGGCCTCCAGGCTTGTTTTTGCAACGCTCTTACCCCTTATACAATTTTGTTGAGAAGTGGCCCTTTTTGATTTTTGCCCTGCTTTTTGTCTGCCTGCCACTTTTACTTTTCACCTTGCTCCCTATTGCTTCCACCCTCGTTTTACACCCACCTGCCTCTCTGCTCGTGTACCGATCCACCTGCCACATTAGTTTAAATCCTCCCCGACAGCACTAGCAAACACTCCCCCAAGGACATTGGTTCCATTCCAGCCCAGGTGCAGACCGTCCTGTTTGTACTGGTCCCACCTCCCCCAGAAATGGTTCCAGTGCTCTAAAAATTTGAATCCCTCCCCCTTGCACCATTTTTCAAGCCACGTATTCATCTGCAATATCCTCCTATTTCTACTCTGACTGGCCCGTGGTACTGGTAATAATCCAGAGATTATTACCTTTGAGGTCCTACTTTTGAGTTTATCTCCTAGCTCCCTAAATTCACCTTGTAGGACCTCATCCCTTTTTTCCCTATATCCTTGATGCCAATATGCACCACGGCAACTGGCTATTCACCCTCCCCCTCCAGAATGTTCTGCAGCCGTTCAGTAGCATCCCTGACCTTTGCACCAGGGAGGCAACAAACCATCCTGGAGTCTCTTTTGCGGCCGCAGAAACGCCTATCTATTCCACTGACAATTGAATCCCCTATTACAATAGCCCTTCCCCTCTTTTTTCCCCCATCATGTGCTGCAGAACCACCCATGGAGCCATGAATTTGGCTGCTGCTGCCTTCCCCTGATGAGCCATCTCCCTCAACAGTATCCAAAATTCTAAACCTGTTGAGTAGGGAGATGACTGCAGGGGACTCCTGCACTATCTGCCTACTGCTTTGCTGGCTATTGGCCACCCGCTCCCTTTCTGTCCTCTTACTTTTTACCTGTGGCGTGACCAAATCGCTGTATGTGCTGTCCACGGCTTTCTCTGTATCGTGGATGCTCCAGTATGAATCCAGCCGCAGCTCCAATCGTTCAATGCGGTCTGCCAGGAGCTGCAGCTGGACACACTTCCTGCAAATGTAGTCATCAGGGACACCGACCATATCCCTGATCTCCCACATGTTGCAGGCTGAGCAAACCATGGGGCCAATCTCCACTGACATCTTACTCCCAAATTACTCTATTAAATATATATATAGTTTTTTAATTTTTATTTTGTTTTATTTTTTATTAAACACAAAACTTTATTCTTTAAACTTTACTAATAAATACTGAATCCCTAACACCCAGAATCCTTAGCTCCCAGAATCCTTAACTCCCAGAATCCTTAGCACCCTGAATCCTTAAACCAGTAGGCAGAAATGTAGAAATGTAAACCCCGGGTTGCAGCCAATCAGCTGCTTCCTCTGGTCCTCTTCAACCAATCAGAACCTTCCACCAGATTCCCTCACTGGAAGATGGAACGTTGCAGATTTCGGTCTCACAGCAGGTAGCTCCACCCTCTGTCTCCAACGGCTCCCCGGGCCTCTGTGAAAAGCAAGCCCCGCGCTAGACTTATACTCACAGCGCAGGTAGCTCCACCCTCTGTCTCCAACGGCTCCCCGGGCCTCTGTAAGGCCACATTTGGGATATTGTGAGCAGTTGTGGGTACCATATTTGAGGAAAGATTTGTTGGCTCTGGAGAGGTTCCAGAAGACGTTCAAAATAATGACCCCAAGAATGAGGAGATCAATCTATGATGAACGTATGTCAATACTGGGTCAGTACTCGCTGGAGTTTAGAAGAAAGAGGTGCGACTTCAATGAAATATACAGAATAGTGAAAGGCTCAGATAGAGTGTATGTTTCCACTAGTGGGTTAGACATGGTCTAGAGTATATAGCCTCGGAATTAAAGGATGTTCTTTTAGAAAGGAGACGAGGAGAGATGTCTTCAAAGGGTGGTGATGTTGTAGAATCCTTTGCTACAGAAGGCTGTGGAAGACATCAGTGGATATTTCTAAGGCAGAAATAGATATAATCTTGATTAGTACAGGTGTCCGTGGTTATGGGGACAAGGCAGGAGTATAGGGTTAGGATGGAGTGATCGATCAACCCTGATTGAATGACGTAGACTTGATGGGGCGAATGGCCTAATTCTACTCCTATCCATTATAAACGTATGACCATATTACCACAGGTGCTGTCTGTACAGTTTGTATGTTCTCCCTCAGACTGCGTGTGTTTTCCCCGGGTGCTCCGGTTAGCTCCCACACGCCAAAGATGTACAGTTTTCGCGGATAATTGGCTTTGGTAAAATATTATAACTTTTTCCCAGTGTGTAGAATAATGCCAGTTAGGGTAAGGGGATCCCTGGTCGACACAGTCTCGGTGAGCCGAAGGGGTGTTTCCATGCTGTATCTCTAATCTAAAGTATGTTTAAGGGATAGTTGTTTACACTAGATTTGTGAGTACCTGGACCGACTGCTTAGAATGATGATGGAGGATGATATGACAGCGTTTTATCTATCTTACTGATGTCTATTCCTATCCGCAGGTTATCAAAATTAAACATTAACTCCATTTCCCCTTGCTTGGCATAATTTGAGCATGCATTTACTTATTTATATTAACTACTCGAAGTACTCAGCAGTATGAGAATACTTTGCCATTAACTGTTACAAATGCGAAGCCATACTTGGAATATTGTGTTTAGTTTGGGATACTCTGCTTCTGATGGTGTTCAGCTGGAATGCATGCAGAGACGTTTGACCAGTATGTTGCCAGGATATGACGGCTTGAGTTATAGGAAATGGGTGGTCAGACTATGACTTCATTCCTTGGAGCGCAAGAGGGTAAAGGCTGATCTGCTAGCGGCGTATACAGTTGTGAAGGGAATTGACAGGTTGAATATACATACTTTTACTCAAAATAGGGTACTCAAGAACCAGATGATATATTTATGTTTAAGAAAGACGCCGTGCTGGAGCAACTCAGTGGTCAAGCAGAATCTCTGGAGGAAAGGGATAGGTGACGTTTCAGATACAACTTGCATACAGGCTCTTCCAATCTGTGCCGACCATCGTTATCCCCGTACACTATACACTTTCGACAATTTACAATTTTACCGGATCAAATTTACCCACAACCTTGCACGACTTTGGGGCGTGGGAGAAATTCGGAATAGATCCGGAAAAAACCCACACGGTTAGGGACCACATACAATATTTGTACTGACGGCACCCGACATCAGGATCGAACCCCGATTTCCCGCCCTCTGAGGCTGCGTCTCTATTGCGATGCTACTGTATGGTCACAAAAAGAGAGAAGCAGAATATTTACCAGAGCCATCATGTCGGCATGCACCGTATACTCTGTGCCCGCCAAGCCCGCCGTTTCTACTGTGTCCAAAGTATCGACCATACTCGCAAAGCCCGCCGTATCCAATGTGTCCAATGTATTCACCATACCCACCAGGCCTGCCGTATCCACCGTGTGTAACATATCCACCGTACGCGCCACGCCCGCCTAGCACGCCATGTCTGAGCCAATATCCTGTGGGAGCAACAGACATGCATGAATATTGTTTGCAGAAACAATTCGGATAGAAACGTCACTCAATCGGTGTGTTTTCCTTTTAACTGTGGAATCTTGTGCTGCCGTACCCACCGTATCCAGCATAGCCGCCAAGCCTGCCGTTTCGACCGTAACCACCGAATCCACCGTATCTGCGGTACCCGCTGTATATACCATATCCACCGTACCCGTCATGCCCGCGACGCCCGACATGTCTGGGGAAATATCCTGTGGGACCAACATACATGCATGAATATTGTTTGCAGAAACAATTTGGATAGAAATGTCACTCAAACAGTGTGTTTTCCTTTTAACTGGCGAATCTTATGTTAAGGTGGATTGTCAGTTATAAAGTCAGAAATTCATAGATAATGTAAACATGCCCACCGGCACGGCTTGCCCTTGCCGACCAAGCTGCACCATCTACAATAATCCCACCAGTCTGCAATTGGCCCAATAATAGTCTATCAGCCATTCCCTGACCATTCAGACAGTAGTTGATATTTTACCAGACGTTGAGCTACATGGTGGCACAGGGAGGAACTGGTAGAGCCGCTGCCTCGCAGCGCCAGAGACCCGGTTCGATCTATGTCTCCGATATTGTGAGTGCGTGTGTGCGTGTGTGCGGGTGCTTGTGCGTGTGTTCGTGTGGAATTTGCACCTTCTCCCTGTCACCGTGTGGGCTTTCTCTGGGTGTTCCAGTTTCATTCTTAATGCCCCACGTGTCTAGCAGTAAAGCTACTGCTTATAATACCAGACCACAACAGATTTACCGTATTTACCGTAGTTATCATATCCATTGGACGGCGTGTACACTGTGAGAGAAACAGGTTGCCATGAACATTGGATCCGATAAGTCCGAAGCGGACATTTTAACTCAGCCAGATGCAGCTTGGCCTAAATCGGACAATTAATCACAGCAAGTCCCTGATATCTTCCCGATATGTCCTAACACTTTAGAAAACGCCGTGCTGGAATAATTCAGCGGGTCAGGCATCACCTATGTAGAACATGGATAGGTGAAGTTTTGGATCTGGACAGTTCTTCTATATGACCCGAAACATCACATTCATAATCATAATAATAAACATACTTTATTAGCCAAATATGTTTTGCAACATACGAATAATTGGATTTACCATGCAGTCATACCAATAAAAAGTAAATAACACACCAAATACATTTTAACATGAACATCCATCTAAGTGACTCCGCATTTCTCACTGTGCTGGAAGGCGAAACAAAGTTCAATTGCTTCTTTCGTTGTTTTCCAGCGGTCGGGGGCCTCTAATCTTCAGCTCCCCCGGTGATATACACCATGTCGGGGCAAGTCGAACGTCGTTTGAATTGTGGAGCTTGCCGACATAGGTCTCAATCCCAGACTGCGATCTCCTTGATGTTAAAGTCCTCAGGCGCGGTTGGAGCGTCGATTCCAGGTAAGGAATCGGCTCCTATGGTAAGTCCACGCCCAACGGTGGGGCTCAACGTCAGCTCCGAGCAACTCCTCCAGCTCCACGATGTTAGGCCGCAGAGGGATCGGAGATACGGTCCGGAAAAAAATCACATCTCCGACAATGTGAGAGATTGAAAAAAACATTCACGCGACCTCCTTCACCCCACCAACTCCCCACATAAAACAAATCAGAGAACATTAACACATTGTTTTTAAATACGCTAAAAATAACAAAACAAAATAGACGAAAAGGACAGACTGTAAGCGAGGCTGCCATCGAAGCGCCACCCGGTAGAATATGTGCATGTTCCCCAGAGATGTTGCCTGACATGCTGCGTTAAAAGTATAATATGTGAATGCACGAAATATAATACGCCACATGGATGAACTTGGTGCTCAGTTAGAAGTTGACAAGTATGATGTTTTGGAAATTACAGAGAAATGGCTGAAAGAGAACCAGGGCTGGGAATTGAATATTCGGTGATATACGCCCTATCGAAAAGACAGACAGGTGGGCAGAGGGGTTGGTATTTATGTTGGCAAGGAATGAAATAAAGTCCCTTGCGAGGGGTGACATAGAATCAGGTAACGTAGTTTCAGTAAGGATAGAACTGAGGAATTGTACGGGTGTAAAGACCCTAAAGGGAGTTATCTGCATGCTCCAGACAATAGCCTGGATATAGGTTGCAAATTGAATTAAGAGTAAAAATTGGCATGTCGCAAACGGAATACTACGGTTGTTATGGGAGATTTCAACATGCGTATATACTGAGAAAATCAGGTTGGTACTAGAACCCAAGAAAGGGAATTTGAGGAGCGCCTCCGAGATGGATTATTAGAGCAGCGTGTACTGGAGCCTACCATGGAGAAGACAATTGTGGATTTAGTGTTGTCTAATGAACCGGATCTGTAAGTAGTAATCTACAATTTAAGAGGAAGAAGGGGAAATCGAAACGGACAGTCTTACAGTTGAGCGAAGGGAACTATGGAGCCATCAGGGAGGAGCTGGCGAAACTTTTCTGGAAAGAGATCCTAGGAGGGATGACAGTGGAACAATAGTGGCAAGTATTTCACGGAATATGACAGACGGTGCAGGATCAGTTCATTCCAACGATGAAGAATTGTTCGGTAATAAGAGGCGATCATGGCATGCAAGGAAAATCAAGGAGAGTATAAAAATAGAAGAGAAGAAGTATACCATAGCAAAGACAAGCGGGGAGCCAGAGTATTGCGAAACTTTTAAAGAGCAACAGAAGATAACGAAAACGCCAATACGAGGGAAAAGATGAGAGAAGAAGGGAAGTTAGCCATGAATATAAAGGAGGATAGTAAAAGATTATTTAGGGTTGTGAAGAAGAAAAAAATAGGTAAGACCAAAGTTGGACCCTTGAAGACAGAAACAGGTGAATTCTTTATGGGGAACAAGGAAACGGCATAGGAGTTGAGCAGATATTGGATCTGTCTTCACTAAGGAAGACACAACCAATCTCCGATGTGTACTGATGGCCAGAGGACCTAGGAAGACGGAGAAACTGAAGGAAATTCATATTAAGTAGGAAACGGTGTTGGGTAGACTGATGGGACTGAAGGATGCTACATCCGCACGGTCTGCATCCCAGGGTATATATGAAAGTGGTTCTGGACATCGTGGGCGCATTGTGATTATTTTCCAGTGTTCTATATATTCAGTATCAGTTCATGTGTAGTGGAGGGTAGTTCATGTTATCCTACTTTTTAAGAAAGCCGGAGAGAGAAAACAGGGAATCGTAGACTGTTTGGCCTGATATCGGTGGTGGCGAAAATGCTGGGGTCGATTATATAAGATGAAATAGCGGCATATTTAGATAATAGTAACAGGATGGGTCGGATTCCGCATAGATTTACGAAGGGGAAACCATGCTTGACTAATCTGGAACATTTTGAGGATGTAACTCGGAATATGGACAACGGAGAGCCAGTGGATGTAGTGTGTCTGGACTTTCAGAAACACACTTTGAAAAGGTCCCACATGGGAGATTTGTGGGCAAATGAAGAGCAAATGGTATTTGGTTAGGGTATTGATATGGATAGAACATAGGTTGGCAGACAGGAAACAAAGAGTAGGGATTAACGGTCTCTTTCAGAATTGCAGGCAGCGACGAGTGACGTACAGCAAGGCACGGAGCTGGGACAGCAGCTAATTACAATATATATTAATTGTTTGGATAAAGGGATTAAAAGGAACATTAGCAAATTGACAGATCACATAAACCTGGGAGGCAGTTCGAACAGTGAGAAAGATGACATGATGATGCATGGTGACTTCGACACCCGGGGTGAGTGGGGAGATGCATGCCTGATGCAGTTTAATGAGGATAAATGAGAGATTATCAACTTTGGTAGCAAAAACAGGAAGGTAGATTATTATATGAATGGTGTCTAGTTGGGAAAGAGGAAGTGCAACGAGATCTGAGGGGTCCTTGTTCATCAGTTGTACCTGCTTAGTCGGAAGCAAGCAGGTGCAACAGGCAGTGAAGAAAGCTCATGGCGTGTTTGCCTTCATAACAAGAGGATTTGAGTATACGAGCAAAAAGAACGTTCTGCAATGTACAGGGCCCTAGTGAGACCACATCTGGAGTATTGTGTGCAGTTTCGGTCTCCAAATTTGAGGAATAGCATTCTTGCTGTCGTGGGAGTGCATCGTATGTTCTCGAGCTTAATTCCTGGGATGGCGGCGCAGTCATATGTTGAACGAATGGAGCGACTGGGCTGCTATACACTGGATATTAGAAGGATGAGGGGGGATCTTATTGAAACACAACGTATTATTAAGTGATTTGACATGCTAAAGGCACGAAATATGTTTCAGATTATGGGGGAGCCCAGAGCCAGGGGCCACAGTTTAAGGATAAGGGGTAGGCCATTCTGAACGGAGATGAGGAAATGCTTTTTAACCCAGGGAGTTGTGAGTATGTGCAATGCTCTGCCTCGGAAGGCAGCGGAGGCGAATTACCTCTATGCTTTCAAGAGAGAGTTACATAGAGCTCTTAAAGATAGCGGAGTCGTGGATATGGATAGAAGGGTGGAACGGGGTACTGATTGTGGATGATCAGCCAAGATCACAGTGAATGGTCACAGCTGGTTCGAAGGGCCGAATGGCCTATTCCTGCACCTCTTGTCGAATGTCTATAGTTTATAACATCTGACGCCTGTGCTAATCAAGAATCGATTATCTCCGTTTGAAAAATATTAATTGACTTGGAATCCACAGCCTTAAGTGGCAATGAATTCCACAGATTCATCACCCTCTGACTAAATAAATCTCCTCGTTTCCTTTCTAAAAGTATGTCCTTTTATTCTGAGGCTATGACATCTGTTTGAATACTCTCCCACTCATGGACACATCCTGTCCATGATCATTCAATCAAAGCATTCCGCTGTCTGATAAGTTTCAATGACGTCACACTCACCCTTCTAGAATCCAGTGCCGTCAAACGTTCATCATATTTTAACCAAACGATCCATGGGATCGGATGAACCCTGTTTCAATATAACCTGAATCGTCACCTATCCCTGATCTCCAGTGATGCCGCCTGACCCGCTGAGTTACTCCAGCACTTAGAGTACTTATTTGTAAATCACCATCTGCATTGCCTTGTGTCTACAATTTTCTAACACTTTGCCCGGCTTAAAGTATGGTACGGGATGTGTAGAGACTGGGTCTACTCACAATATTCACTTGGCACTCCAAATTTCCTAATTTGCCCGCATTGCCCTCCAATTTCTTCCAGAGAAGGAATCTGGTGGAGCCTCTGATTGGTGGAAGAGGACCGGAGGAAGCAGCTGATTGGGTACAACCCCGGGTTTACAATTTTCACATGTCTGCCTTCAGGTTTAAGGATTCTGGGAGTTAAGGGTTCTGGGAGTTAAGGATTCTTGGAGTTAAGGATTATGGGAATTAAGGATTCAGTAGTCATTAAAAGTTATTAGTAAAGTTTGAAGGATAAGTTTTTGTGTTTTTTATTACTTAATACAGAGTAATTTGGGAGTAAGATATGTCATTAGAGATTGGCCCCGTGCCTTGCTTAGCCTGCACCATGTGGGAGTTCAGGGATATTGTTGTTGTCCCTGGTGACTATGTTTGCAGGAAGTGTGTCCAGCTGCAGCTCCTGGAAGACCGCATTGAACGATTGGAACTGCGGCTGTATTCACACTGGAGCATCCACGATGCGGGGAAAGTCGTGGATAGCACGTACAGCGAGTTGGTCACA
Organism: Raja brachyura; assembly: GCA_963514005.1. The sequence goes on along the minus strand of OY740826.1, from coordinate 4,232,736 downwards.
CCACAGCTAAAAGGCAAGAGGACAGAAAGGGAACGGGTGGCCAATAGCCTGCACAGCAGTAGGCAGGTAGTGCAGGAGTCCCCTGCGGTCATCTCCCTCCTAAACAGGTATACCATTTTGGATACTGTTGAGGGAGATGGCTCATTAGGGGAATGCAGCAACAGCAAAGTTCATGGGGGGGGGGAAGAGGGGAACGGCAATAGTAATAGGGGATTCAACTGTCAGGCGAATAGATAGGTGTTTCTTCGGCCGCAAACCAGACTCCAGGATGGAATGTTGCCTCCCTGGTGCAAGGGTCAGGGATGTCACTGAACAGCTGTAGAACATTCTGGAGGGGGAGGGTGAACAGCCAGTTGTCGTGGTGCATATTGGCACCGACGATATAGGTAAAAAAAAAGGGATGAGGTGAATCTACGGAGCTAGGAGATGAACTTAAACTTAGGACCTCAAAGGCAATATTCTCTGAATTACTACCAGCACCATGGACCAGTCAGATTAGTAACAGGAGGATATTGCAGATGAATACGTGGCTTGAAAAATGGTGCAAGGGGGAAAAGTTCATTGCCTATAGTTCAGTGGCTATATTTTAGAGGGAGTTAGATGTCTCCCTTGTGGCTGAGGGTCAGATGGTATGTAAAAAAGGCAGGATACTGAGTTGGATGATCAGCCGTATTCGTATTGAATGAAGGTGCAGGGTCGAAGGGCCGAATGCCCTACTCCTGGACCTAAATTCTATGTTTCTATGTTTCTATGAATCAATATGTCTATCAAAAAGTCTTAAATGTTTCTTGAATCAGGAGCTGAATACTTTGGTTTAATGATGCAGCACGAAAACAGACCCTCGGGCTACAACTGCACGCCGACCATCGATCACCACTTCTATGTTATCCCACTCTCTCATCCAATCTTTACATACAAGGGGCAATTTACAGAGGGTGAATTAAGCTACAAACCCGTGCATTGGAATAAATAGAGAATAAATTCAGAAACAAAAGTTATTACCATTTCCACCTTTACCGTACGATGTACCTGTTGAAAAAAAATAGAATAAACATTGTTTGCAGGGAAAACCGGCACACTCCTCACAGACAGCACCTGAGGATAGGATCTAACTCACTATGAAACATCGACTCTACCAACTGCACCATCGTTAAAAGTTCTGTCCTTAACTCAGAGAGTTTCCAATCCAAATTTTAAAATAATCCACCTACCATTATTTTGTTTTTTCTAAAGTGCAAGATAAGCTGAACGAAAAACATTACCTCGGTGCCTAACTGGAATTGAATCTGAAAAATAAACAGTATTGTTGTATTATTGTCTTTAATATATCATGTAAATGATCACTTTTCAAGCACAGGCACAATGCTGCACCACGTTGCCATTTCCCCATAGATCTATAAGTAGGAAATAAAAACATCCCCACACAGAACTTAAATAACTCCAGCCAGGCCACAGAGAGACGGTGATGCTGATAATAAAATCATGTAATCTTAGTCATTGTTCCGGTTCTCAGGCAATGTGGACCTCCACCTTCTCACTTTCCATTCAATGCGTGCCTGCCATAATATTATATTAGAACTCGTAAGTTACATGTTATAGGAGTAGAATTAGGCCGTTTGCCCCATCGAGTCTACTCCGGCATTCAATCACGGCTGTTCCATCTTTCCCTCTCAACCCCATTCTACTGACTTCGCTCCTTAAGGCATTACATAATTATCATTCAAGTATCTGCCAACATCAGCCTTTGAACTATCGATTGGTTTGGCCTCCACAGCCGTCTGTCCCCAATAACTCTCACCAATCCCTAATTTTATAAAGGATGTCATTGGGATGGAATAGCCCCATCCAAGACGGCAAGAAATTGCAGAGAATTGTAGCCCCGACAATCGCGCAAACCAAACTCCCTTCCATTTATTCCATTTAACCTCACTCTGCCTCGGCAAGGCTGCCTGCATAATGAGGAATGAATCGCAGCCCGGCCACTCCCGTTTCTCCACTCCCCTATCGGACAAGAAGTACATGTGAGAATATGCACACCACCAGAGTCGGGTTCAGTTTTTTCTCAACTGTAATCAGGCAAAATAACCATCCTACCAATAACAACGACGTAATCCTGAACTACTGTCTACCTCATTATAGACCATCGGACTATCGGTGAACAGAATTTGCTGCCATTAACGTGCACTAATTGTTATTTCCTTGATCATGTATTTGCACACTGTGGGCGGCTCGATTGTGACCATGTATAGTCTTTTCACTGACTAGTTAGCGCTATGCAAAATATTTTCAATGTACTGCGATACAATTGGCAATAAAGAGCTCAAACTGAAACTAGGTCATCTTTGATATCCAGGGACCTCCTCAGAGGAAGACTTACCAACAGCCGTGGCTGCAATGAGGAAGGCCAAGACGAGACAAAGGCACGGCATGTTCGCAGTGAGTTGTCAGATTCCGGGTGATGTGTGCTGTGTGAACCAGGCCTTTTATGTGCCTCAGAGCTATCCGGACACAGAGTTTGCTCCATCTGCAACGTGGCATTCGGCAAAAGCAATGAATCTTCATGACTTTAAGTTGGGCAGGGTTGAGTGAACATGTAACGTACTGGCTGACAAAGAGTTAACAAAATGCAAGTACGTGTACGGTTGAGCGCATTCAGAATGTATTGTTTGCTGCCAGTTACATATACACATAGGAACATAGAAAATATGTGCAGCAGGGGGCCATTCGGTCCTTCGAGCCAGCACCGCCATTCATTGTGATCATGGCTGATCGTCCCCAATCAATTATCCGTGCCTGCCTTGTCCCCATATCCTTTGATTCCACTAGCCCCTGGAGCTCTATCTTACTATGTCTTAAATCCATCCAGCGATTTGGCCTCCACTGCCCCCTGTGGCAGGGATTGCACAAATTCACAACTCTCTGGGTCAAAACGTGTTTTTCTCACCTCAGTCTTAAATGTGTGCGGCAGTCTTAAATCAGTGTGTGTCCAGCAGAAGCTACTGGCAGCCGCATTGAACGGTTGGAGCTGCGTTCGGATTCATACTGGAGCATCTACCATGCTGAGAAAGTCGTGAATAGCTGGTAGAGTGAGTTGGCCACACCGCAGGTAAAAGTTAAGCGCACAGAAAGGAAACGGGTCGCCACTAGACAGTGTAGAAGTAGGCAGGTAGTGCAGTAGTCCCCTGCGGCCATATCCCTCCTAAACAGATATACCATTTTGGATACTGTTGGGGGAGATGGCTCATCATGGGAAGGCAGCAGCAGCCAAGTTCATGGCACCGTCGGTGGGTCTGCGGCACAGGAGGGGAGGAAGAAAGGTAGGAAGGTCAATAGTACTAGGGGATCCAATTGTAAGACGATTATATAGGCGTTTCTGCGGCCGCAAACGAGACTCCAGGATGGTATGTTGCCTCCCTTGTGCAAAGGTCAGAGATGTCTGGGAGCGGCTGCAGAATATTCTGGAAGGGGATGGTGAACAGCCAGTTGTCGTGGTGCACAATGGCACCAACGATATAGGGAAAAATACCGGATGAGTTCCTACAAGGTGAATTTAGGGAGATAGGAGATAAACTTAAAAGTAGGATCTCAAGGTAATAACCTTTGGATTACTACCAGTGTCACGTGCTAGTCAGTCGAAATAGGAAGATATTTCAGATGAATACGTGGTTTGAAAATTGGTGCAAGGGGGAGGGATTACAATTTAGATGGCATTGGAACCAGTTCTGGGAATGTGGGACCAGTACAAACAGGACGGTCTGCACCTGGGCTGGAATGGACATAATGACCTTGGGCGAGTGCTTGCTAGTGCTGTCGGGGAGGATTTAAACTAATTTGGCACGGGGATGGGAGCATGAGCAGAGAGACAGAGGGGGTGTAAAATGAGGGTAGAAGCAATAGGTAGCAAGGTGAAAAGTAAAAGTGGCAGGCAGACAAATCCAGGGCGAAAATCAAAAAAGGGCCACTTTTCAACATTGTATAAGGGGGAAGAGTGTTGTAAAATCAAGCCTGAAGGCTTTGTGTCTCAATGCAGGGAACATTCGTAATAAGGTGGATGAGTTGAATGTGCAGATAGTGATTAATGAATATGATATAGTTGGGATCACGGAGACATAACTCCAGGTTGACCAAGGCTGGGAGCTGAACATCCAGGGATATTCAACATACAGGAGGGATAGAAAGAAAGGAAGAGAAAGAGTGGTAGCGTTGCTGGCTAGAGGGGAGACTAATGTAATAGAAAGGAAGGACATAGCTTGGAGGATGTGGAATTGATATGGGTAAAGCTGCGAAACAGTAAGGGGCAGAAAACGCTATTGGGAGTTGTGTACAGGCCACCTAACAATGGTAGTGGAGTTGCGGATGACATCGAACAGGAAATTAGAAATGTGTGCAAAAAAGGTAAAGTTATAATGGGTGACTTCAATCTACATAGAGATTGGGTGAATCAGATTGGCTGGGGAGCTGAGCAAGTGGATTTCTTGGAATGTATGCAGGATAGTTTTCTAAATCAACATGTAGAGGAACGAACGAGAGAACAGCCTGTTCGAGACTGCGTATGGAGTAATGAGGAAGGGTTAGTTAGCTGTCGTGTTACGCGTGGCCGCTTGGGCAAGAGTGACAATAATATGATTGAGTGACATAGGTACTTCAGAAACAAGGGTTCTGAACTTAAAGAAAAGTAACTTTGAGGGTATGAGACGTGAATTGGCCACGATGGACTGGCAATTGATTCTTAAAGGGTTGACAGTGGGTATGCAATGGAAGGCATTTAAAGACCGCAACGATGAACTACAACCATTGTGCATCCCAGTTTGGCAATATCATAAATCAGGGAAGGTAGTGCATCCGTGGGTAACAAGGGAAATCATGGATCAAAAGATGATGCATACAAATTAGCCAAACAAATTAGCAGCCTACTGGAGGACTGAGAGAAAATCCGAGGCCAGCAGACGAGGACAAAGTACTTAATTAGGAAAGGGAAAATCGATTATGAAAGAAAACTGGCTGAAAAAACGTTTATAAATATGTGAAGAGAAAAAGATTAGTTATACCAAATGTAGGTCCCATGCATTCTGAAAGAGGTGACCTGGTCATGGGGAACAAGGGCATGGCAGTCGAATTGAATAACTACTTTGGTTCTGTCTTCACTAAGGAAGACATACATATTCTGCCGGAGACAGCAGGGAACCGGGGGTTAAATGAAATGGAGGAACTGAGTGAAATCCAGGTTAGTCGGGAAGTAATGTTAGATAAATTGAATGGATTAAAGGCCGATACATCCCCAGGGCCAGATAGGCGACATCCCAGAATGCTTAAGGAAGTAGCCCCAGAAACAGTGAATGCATTAGTGACAATTTTTCTAAACTCTTTAGATTCTGAGGTAGTTCCTGAGGATTGGAGGTTTGCTAATGTAACTCCACATTATAAACAGGATGGAAGAGAGAGAACGGGGAATTACAGACCAGTTAGTCTAACATCGGTAGTGGGGAAAATGCTGGAGTCAGTTATTAAAGATGGGATAGCAGCACATTTGTTAAGTGGTGAAGTTATTGGACAGAGTCAGCATGGATTTATGAAAGGTAAATCATGCCTGACGAATCTGATATAATTTTTCGAGGATGTAACTAGTAGAGTGGATAAGGGAGAAGCAGTGAATGTGTTATATCTAGACTTTCAGAAGGCTTTCGACAAGGTTCCATATAAGAGATTAGTATGCAAACATAATGCACACGGTATTGGGGGTACAGTATTGATGTGGATAGAGAACTGGCTGACAGACAGGAAGCAAAGAGTACGAGTAAATGGGTCCATTTTAGAATGGCAGGTGGTGACTAGTGGGGTACCGCAAGGCTCAGTGCTGGGACCCCAGCTGTTTGCAATATATATTAATGATTTCGACGAGGGAATTGAATGCAAAATCTGCACGTTTGTGGATGGCACGAAGCTGGGGGGCAGTGTTAGCTGTGAGGAGGATGCTAGCAGGCTGCAATGTGACTTGGGTAGATTGGGTGAGTGGGCAAATGCATGGCAGGTGCAGTATAATGTGGATAAATCTGAGGTTATCCACTTTGGTGGCAAGAAAAGGAGGGTACACTATTATCTGAATGGTGGCCGATTAGGAAAAGGGGAGATGCAACGAGACCTGGGTGTCATGGTACACCAGTCATTGAAGGTAGGCCTGCAGGTGCAGCACGCAGTGAATAAAGCGAATGGTATGTTAGCATTCATAGCAAATGGATTTGAGTATAGGAGCAGGGAGGTTCAACTGCAGTTGTACAGGGCCTTGCCAACACCACTCCTGGAGTATTGCGTGCAGTTTTGGTCTCCTAATCAGAGAAAATACATTCTTGCCATAGAGGGGGTACACAGAGGGGTCACTAGACTGATTCCTAGGATGGCAGGACTTTCATAAGAAGAATGGTTGGATAGACATACTCGCTAGAATTTAGAAGACTGAGGGGGGATCTTACAGGATTATTACAATATTCTTAAGGGGTTGGAGAGGCTAGATGCAGGAAGACTGTTCCCGATGTTGGGGAAACCCAGAACAAGGGGTCACAGTTGAAGGATAAGGAGGAAGTCTTTTAGGGCCCAGATGAGGAAAAAAAAATCCCACAGAGAGTGGTGAATCTGTGGAATTCTCTGCCATAGAAAGTAGTTGAGGCCAGTACATTGGCTATATTTAAGAGGGATTTAGATGTGGCCCTTGTGGCTAAAGGGATCAGGGGGTATGGAGAGAAGTCAGGTACAGGATACTGATTTTGATGACCGACCATGATTATAGTGAATGGCGGTGAAGGCTCGAAGGGCCGAATGGCCTACTCATGCACCTATTTTCTGCTATGTTTTTTTCTGTTAAATGTCCTTCATTTATTCCAAGACTGTGACCCGTGGTTGTGGATTCGCCCAACATTGGGAACATGTTTTCTGCGTCAAGCTTGTCCAGTCCTACTATAAAATATATGTTTCTATTAGATCCCCCCTCATCCTTTTAAACTCCAGTGAATACAAGCCTAGACTTTTCAATCTTTCCTCATGTGACATTTCCGCCATCCCAGGGATCAATCTCGTGAATCTATGCTGCACTGTCTCAATCGCAATGATGTATTTCCTCAAATTAGGAGAACAAAACTGTACACAATACTCCATACGTGGTGTTACCAGAGCACTATACAACTGCAGAAGAAGAACATATCAACCACTAAGGTCAAGCTTGTTGAACTTTACGAACGCCATTGACCCCATGCTGTTCATTTAATTGATCAGATGATATGTGCACTGAACGAAGGTCGGCACAGTGGCACAGATGGCTGGGTCACCACCTCAAAGCACCAGACAGCTGGGATAGATCCCCACGTTTGGTGCTGCCTGCGTTTTGCTCAATTTAATTTCGAGATACAGCTTGTAAACTGGATCTTCGGCCCAGCGACCCCCCGTACACTACTGCACTACTATGCCCGTCCACCAACACCAGCAAAAATGTACATGTTTTACGAAAGCCAGCTGAACACCTGCATGCATTTGTTGTGTGAGAGGAAACCGACTTTATTTCCTGATGGGCCAATTAATCTAATTCCGCTAAAAACTTATGAACTTGAAATTTGGCCTGTTTCCCACGACTCCAACAGATGTCTGAAAAGCATACTGTCATAGTCGGAGATTTATGCAGCACAGACATAGGCCCTTCAGTCCGTGTCCATGTCCACAATGGTCCCCATCAAAACTAGTTCCATTTGCTGCAAACTTGTCAGCATTATTTTGTCCATATCCCTCTCAAATTTCCCCATCAATGCACCTGTCCAATTGCCTTTTTAATGTTGTTATTGTACCTATACTCTGGCTGATCTTTCCATGTAGCCACCAACCTCTGAGTGAAAATGTGACCCTTCATGATCCGAGTACATCTTGACCCTCTCACCTTGAACATATGTCCTCTTATTTTTGATTTCTCTACTCTGGTGAAAAGACTATGTCCCTGTCCACACCCATATCTGTGTAAAAATATTTCCCCGTACACCTCGTTTGAACTTTTCCCCCTCTGTCCATGGGCGGTATGGTCGCACAGCGGAGGAGTTGCTGCCTTACAGCGCCAATGTCGTGTGTTCGATCCTGACTATGTGTGCTGTCTGTCTGGAGTTTGTGTTTTCTGCTCGTCGACGCAACGGCTTTGTCCAGGAGTTCCAGTTGCCTCCCACACTATAAATACACACAATTTGTAGGCTAATTCGTTTGGTAAAATAATCGAATGTCCCGAGTGTTTGTATGATAGTGCTCGTGTAAGGGGTTTCTGTTCGCCACGGACATGGGGAGCCGAAGGGTCTGTTTCTGCGCTGTATCTCTAAACGATATTCGTCGAAATCAAACCTTTAAACTATGCCAATAGTTTTTGACATATCCTTTCTGAGAAATATGTTCTGACTGACTATACCTCTCTTAATTTGGTATACTTGTACTCGGTCTCCCCTCAACAAACTACGTTCCAGTAAAAACAATCTGAAAAAAATATCAAATTCCTCTTGATAGCCTTGACAGGTTTAGATGGATATGGGCCAAACGCAGGCAGGTGGGACTAGTGTAGATGGACATGTTGGTCGGTGTGGACAAGTTGGGATGAGGGCCTGTTTCCACTTTGTATGACTCTATGATTCCTACGTATGTGACACCTGCCTCCATGCTCGCTTTGCACTTGGCTTTGCCGACATGCCACGTTAGTGCCTCAAGCTTGGCAAATGAGGGAGTTTGCAAAAATATTGGCGGCACATTGTGTTTATTTCTACTTGAGTTATTCATCTGAGGACAGGGTGCCCCTTATTCAATTTGCCATATTTAATTATTCCATCGGGACTCGTGAACTGTTGCAGAATGGATCTGCTGCAGTATTTCAATTGGACAGAGGGCTACAACTTCAGTATGGTAAAATTGATTGCCTTAAAATGCATTTTATCGGTGTGCATCACAGCTTGGTTGGAGAACAGCTTCATCCAAAACCGCTAGGAGATTGCAGTGATTGTAGACGCAGTGCAGGCCATCACATAAACACGTGCTGATTAGCACGTAACGAAATATGTTAACTGTGCCTCGGTACATAGGACAATAAACTGAACTAAACTCAGTGATTGAGAAGAGATTTTACAAAGAGCGCAGGTCCGTACAGCACAGGAGGGTCCGGCCACAATGTTCAAACCGAGCATGATGCGTATCATGAAGTTCAACTAATCTGCCTGAACGTGATCCCGGAATGTCCCTCCATTCCCTGCATAACCATGTGTTATAGAACCATAGGTTCATGAAAAACAGCGTGGAAAAAGCCATTTTGCCCAACTTGCACATGTCGACCAACATGCTCCATCTCCAATGGTCCCACATGCCTGTGTTTGGCCCGTAGCTCCTCTAAACCTATCGTATCAATGTGCCTACCTGAATATGTATTTAACATTGAGGTAGGAACTGCCTCAACAAACTCTTCCGGTAGCATGTTCCATATATTTGACAAACTTTGTGTAAAACTGTCGACCTTGGCACCAATGAAATATGTCCCCCTCACCTTAAACCAATGTCCTCTGGTTCCTGACTTCCCTACCCTTGGTAAAAAAACTCTGCATATTTATCCTAACTATTCCACTCATGTTTTTCTACACCTCATAATTTACTCCATCTTCCCCGTACGCCCCAGGGAATAAAATCCGAGCCTGCTCATTCTCTCCCTGTAGCACCGTAGCCTCCAGGCCTGGCAACCTTTTTGTAACCTTTTTTTTGGACTCTGACCAGCTTAACGGCCTATTTTCTCTAATCCAGTGCCTCTATAAAAGCCTCTCAAACGCCAACATCGTATCTGATTTCACTACCATCTCTGGCAACTCGTTCCAGGCACCCATCACCCTCCGTGTAAAATAATTTGCCCCGCTCATGTCATTTAAATTTACCACTCTCCTTTAAGCTGTTCCCTCTACTCCATGACATTTCCCCCAATGTGAAAAAAGCGTCTGATTCTCCACAATGTTTGTGCCTTTCACAATTATATATACTATACTATACTCTCCCGCTGATTTACTCCAGCATTTCGTGTCGAATTTCGGCATAAACCAGCATCTGCTGTCCCTTCCCACACAAGAACATTTACCCATCCCATCTTGGGAAACTACAGCTTCATTAAAAGATTCCTCTTTGCATAAAGCTGTCTCGGTAAATGATCTTGCCTCACTATGCATAAAATGTTGAAATATTTTAGCTGAGTCATAAACAATTGTGAAGTTTAGTTGAGTTTAGATATATAGCGCGGAAGCAGGTTCTTGCGCACACGGAGTCCACGCCGACCAGCGACACCAGGACCAAGGACAAGTCTCACCCCACTATTTTGAGCATGTTAATATTATCTTTATTGAAATTGTATTTATAGATGCAGCGCGGAAATAGCCCCTTCGGCCCACTGATCCCAAGTCGACCAGCGATCAGCCCGTGCAGTATCCTACACCCATAAATTATGCTACCAATAAACCTATCCGATCTGCCGCTTCTCAAGCGTGCCCCTGAAGCTACGGTCTACATTGTACATGAATAAGTAACAGCCTTGCTCTGGTTTCCCTCCACTACAACCCTTTGCAACCATCTCATTTAAATATTAGCCTGAGAAAATTTTCCAAGCAATAACTGGTGAAGCTGGTCACCTTATCTGATTAACAGCAATTGCCAAGTCCCTGATTGAGTAAGCGATGAAACACAGTGAAATGCGTGAGGCACGACGGCAAAACGTTTGACAGAGATTAAAGCGTTCATGCTCATAGTGTTGGAGGGGGAGCAGCAGGAGCAATCCATGTAACCAAAGTCTTGACTCACTCACTCCGGTCATTCTTTCCTTCCCTGCACCCTTTGCGAGAATGGTACATAGATTAAACACGAGCTCACTTGCTCAGGAACAGCTTCATCCAGCTTGTTTTCAGACTTATGAACGATCGTCCATAAGCTATTGTTCTGTCCGATACATGTGTATCCCAGTGAGGACATTGGATTTTGTACTTGGTCCAACCATTTTGCGGGCGTACTGTTCAATTCACCTCTACCCCATTTCAGACATTGGAATTTGTCTCTGGAACTTATATGATTCAATTCAAAGAAGAGCTTTAGTTGATTAATTGATTTGTACGGGGTTATGGCGAGAAGCCAGGCGAATGGGGTTGAAAGGGAAAGACAGATCAGCTACAATTGAATAGCAGGGTAGACTTGATGGGTCGAATGGCCTAATTCCGCTCCTATAACTTATGAACTTACGAAGTATATTCTGCACACAGTATATTCTCCTTCAATCTACCTATTGTACTAATGTTTGCCTGGATTTGATCTACATGGACAGCATGCTAAACAACACTGCTATTTACACTATACATTGGTACATGTGACAAAATTAAAACTAATGCATAACAAATTATCATTTTTCATGAAATCGGAGGACCCGGAGAAAACCCACTCGTGTCAAAGACACAACGTGCAAACTCCATACACACACAGACAACACTCGAGGTCAAATCGAACCCAGATCTCTGCCGCTCTATCAGCTGCTTTAGCGTGCCGTCCATAAAGAGATAGAACGCTTCACGAATTTGGTTAGGCATCATGTTAATGTTCTCTGCATCGAACCGTTTTAGGATATGTGCTGCCAAAGTGACTGGCTATTGTCTCATGTGCTGGTGTTGAAAGCATATCATAAACCAATGTAGTCTTTTAAAGAGGTACGACGTGGAAAAAGGCCCTTCGGCCCACGTAGCCCTGGCCAACCAGCGATACATGTGCCACAACACCATGCTGCGGAAAGGAAATGTCTGTACCGTACTTTTTTTCACCTAGGCCTCATATTACACAGTTTCATTTATCATCGATACTTTTTTGCATATCTTTCAATCATTTGTTATAATAATCAATATTCGGCAAGAATCTGCCGCATTCATCCATGTAGCGGACAGCAGTCTACTTGCTGCGCCACACAATCGCTCACCAAAGGTTTAAGATGAAAGGGTAGACATTTAGGAGAGGCCTCTGTGGCTACATTTGCAGTCAGGGTGCGGTCTGCATCCCGATTGAGCAGCCTCGAATGAGTCATTAAAACTTAAAATAATTGCACAGGGTATGGGAAAGGGAATTCGACCGGCACGGTGGCGCCGCGGTTGATTTCCTGCCAAGCAGCGCCGAGACCAGGGTTCGATCCTGACTACAGGTGATTGACTGTACGGAGTTTGTACATTCACCGCGGGCGTTTCTCAGTGAACATTAGCTTTCCTCCCACACTCCACATTAGGCAGGACATTGTGTTGGGTAGACTGATGGGACGGAAGGCGGACAAATCCCCAGGGCCTGATAGTCTACATTCCAAATCCCCTTAAGAAGTTGCTCTAGAATTCGTGGATGCATTTGT
>OY740826.1:4155336-4215336 GCA_963514005.1 Raja brachyura | reverse complement strand
TTGAGGATGGGTGGGTGATAGTGGGGCTGAGAAAAGGGGAGAGGGGAGGGGGAAGATAGGGGAAGGGGGAGAGCGGGGGAGAGATGAGGGGAGGAAGGAGGGGTGGAGAGAGGAGGAGAGAGAGGATAGGAGAAGGTGGTGAGAGAAGGAGGGGAGCCTGGCGAGCGGCCGGGCTTGTGAGCGGCACGGCCAAGCTTGCGAACGGTGTGGTCGGGCTTGGGATCGGCACGGCCGAGCTTGCTTGAGGCGCGTCTGGGCGACGTTACTCGCAACGTGTGGACAGAGCCGCATCCATTATGATGTCAGCACTTAATCAGCCAAAGCCAATGTGTTTCAGATGTTTGAACATTTTGAACATCGGAATATGTAAAACATTTACCGTTAGGAAGACGTTTTTTTTAACAGATGTGATTTTAATCGTTACGTCAAAAAAGGAGACCCGTTGGGTCCCATCCCCTCAACGCGCGGTTGCTGGGGGGGTGGGGTGGGCTGCGGCGTCACACACACATTAACCACCCCGCCACACACACACACACACACGCACACACACACACACACACACACACACACACACGCATACACACACACACACACACACACATACACACACACACACACACACACACACACACACACACACACACACACACACACACACACACACACACACACACACACACACTAACCACCCCCACACTAATAAGGAATTAGTGGTTCAAAATGGATTCCTTTAAAATAAACATAGATTTTTTTTTTGAATAGCTGTATACATCTGCGGAGCAAATAACCACGAACTTTTTAAAATTGTAACATTATTATTGGTTCAAAATGGATTCCTTTCAAATAAACAGAGTTTTTTTTTTAAACGGGACAAAAGCTGTACAATCTGCGGAGCGTCCCGGGTGCAGGGGTTAAGGATATCTGCCAACGAATGTGGCGGTGATACACAGAGGTTATTGTACATGCTTTCCCATGGATATAACTAAAATGAATGCTTCCATTATCTGGGGCATCTCGTACTACAACTAAATCTTGGGATACAAGAATAACCAATAATGATTGAACTGAATGAACATTGTTTCGTTGACAGATAATCACTGGAAGTCTCTACCTTTAGATAGATACAAAATGTTGGAGTAAGTCAGCGGAAAAGGGAGCATCCCAAGAGAAAATGAATGCCTGACGTTTCGGGTCGAGGCTTTATTCCATCAGACTGAAGAAGGGTCTCGACCCGATACGTCACCCGGTCCTTCTCTCGAGAGATGCTGAGTGACTCCCTGAGTTACTGTGGCATTTTGTGTCTATCTTCTGGTTCAAACAACATTTGAAGTTCTTTCCTACACACGTCTTTATTTATAGTCTGTAGTTATAGCTGCTGCATATGTTTATGGATGGGATATTTGTTGGTACAAAAGGCATCAGCGGCTTTGGAAAGTGGGTGGAGAGATTGTGTTTGGAATTGAGGACTGAACATGGAATGATTTCGTGTCCCGCACTTTAAGATCGAATTAATTAATGCCCTGAACCAATTTGTCTTCATATAGTTTAGTTTGGTTTAGTTTAAATTAGAAACAAAGCACTGATATAGGCGAAATAGGATTTGATGACTGGCAGAAGGAAAACAGTGGGAAAAATCGTGTTCTTTTCTGCTTGACTGCCGGTGAGTAGTGCTGTTGCGCAGGGTGCTGGTGATGGCCTGCTACTATTCACGTTATTTATCAATTAGCCAGATAATCCAATTGATGACTTTGTGGCCAGGTTTATCGAACAATACAAATATTAATGGAGAGGAAGGTAATGGAAATAGGGAGGTTGCAAAGGATTAGGGCATGTTGGGAGACTGGGCGAAGAGGTGACAAACTGAATAGAGCGGGGCAAAGAGAATGGTTATCAATTAACCTAGAAACCTGTACGTCTTTGGAGTCTGGGAGGAAACCGATGATATTAGAGAAAGCCTAGGCGGTGAACGTACGAACTCCGTACATACACTATTCATAGTCGAGGTCGAACCCGGACACTAGCGCGCATGGGCAGCAACTCAACCGCTGCTCCCTTCTTCCAATTGTTTTTTTTTAGGTCTTAATTACCTCCTCCGGTTGCTCATTCCAGAAGCGGCAGCGCCCAGAGTGAAAACGTTGCACCCCAGGTCACTGCTGAATCTCTACCCTCTCATCTTTAACAATCGATAAGCGATTCTGTCGCGCTGTAATTAGACCGATGTCCCCAATAGTGATTTTCGATGCAAATTCTTGCCGAGACGTTAATTCTATACTAGTGGAATGGTAATTAGATGAGAGACATTAACATGTCAATAAAAAGAGTGATATTTTCGAGCAGCAACTCAGTGGTCAGCAGCACCAACTCTATCAGTTCGAATGATGAGTGTCAACTCAACATAATATGTTTTTAATTTGGTAGCTTAAAGGTACAGCGCGGAAACAGGCCCTTCGGCCCACCGAGTCCGTGCAGACCAGAGATCACCGTAAACTAACACTATCCTATACACATTTGGGACAATTTACAATCTATACGAAAGCCAATTGACCTACGAGCTTCGTATTTTGACTGTGGGGGGAAATCGGAGCACCCGGGGAAAACCTACGCGGTCACGGGGAATACATACAAACGGCATACAGACACAGCACCCGTGGCCTGCATCGAACACGGATTCACTGGCGTTGTTAGGCAACAACTCTACCGCTGCGCATCGTGCCGTCCAATCCCTTCTGCAGCGTGATAATCATAATGTTATTGCTGAAGTTAAAGTCTTCCATTTTCTTTCACAGTACGCAGCCCAAGATCGATTTGGAAATCTTACTCACAAACCTGACGATTCATGAAGACAAAATCTCTAATAACTATCTGCAGTCTAATAACTACCCTTCAGTCCGTGTCCGTGTCCACAATGATCCCATCTAAACTAGTTATATTTGCTGCACACTTGCCTGCATTTATTTGGTCAATATTCCTCTCAAATTTCCCCATCAACGCACTTGTCCAATTGCCTTTTCAATGTTGTTATTGTACCTATGCTCTGGCAGATCTTTCCATGTAGCCACCAACCTCTGAGTGAAAATATGACCCTTCATGGTCCGAGTACATCTTGAGCCCTCTCACCTTGAACATATGTCCTCTTATTTTTGATTTCTCTACCCTGGTTAAAAGACTATGCCCCCGTCCACACCCACATCTGTGTAAACATATTTCCCCATACACCTCGTTGGAACTTTTTCCCCTCTCTCCATGGGCGGTATGGTGGCACAGCGGAGGAGTTACTGTCTTACAGCGCCAATGTCGAGTGTTCGATCCTGACTATGCGTGCTGTCTGTCTGGAGTTTGTGGTTTTTGCTCGTCGACGCAGGGGCTTTGTCCAGGAGTTCCAGTTGCCTCTCACACTAGAACTACACACAATTTGTAGGCTAATTCGTTTGGTAAAATAGTCGAATGTCCCGAGGGTTTGTATGGTAGTGCTCGTGTAAGGGGTTGCTGTTCGCCACGGACATGGGGAGCCGAAGGGTCTGTTTCTGCGCTGTATCTCTAAACGATATTCATCAAAATCAAACCTTTAAACTATGCCAATCGTTCTTGACATATCCTTTCTGAGAAATGTGCTCTGACTGACTATATCTCTCTTAATTAGGTATACTTGTACACGGTCTCCCCTCAACAAACTACGTTCCAGTAAAAACAATCTGAAAAAATATCAAATTCCTCTTGATAGCCAATAGCCTCTATCCAGGTAACGTTTAAGAAACATGTGGACTACTACATAGACAGGACAGGATAGATGGATAAACGCTGGCAGGTGGGACTAGTATAGATGTACATGTTGGTCGGTGTGGGCAAGTTGGGATGAGGGCCTCTTTCCACTTTGTCTGACTCGATGCCTCCTATCTATGTGATACCTGCCTCCATGCTCTCTTTGCACTTGGCTTTGCCGACATGCCACGTTAGTGCCTCAAGCTTGGCAAATGAGGGAGTTTGCAAAACTATTGGCTGCACATCGTGTTTTGTTCTACTTGAGTTAATCATCTGAGGACAGGTTGTCCCTTATTCAATTTGCCACACTTAATTATTCCATCGGGACTCATGAACTGTTACAGAATGGATCTGCTGCAGTGTTCCAATTGGATAGAGGGCTTCTACTTCAGTATGGTAAAATTGATTGCCTTAGAAAGCATTTTATCGGTGTGCATCACAGCTTGGTTGGAGAACAGCTTCATCCAAAACCGCAAGAGATTGCAGTGAATTGTAGACGAAGTGCAGGCCATCACAAAAACACGTGCTGATTAGCACGTAACAAAATATGTTAATTGTGCCTCGGTACATAGGACTATAAACTGAACTAAACTCAGTAATTGAGAACAGATTTTACAAAGAGCACAAGTCCGTACAGCACAGGACGTTCCGTCCACAATGTTCAAAACCGAGCATGATGCGTATCATGAAGTTCAACTAATCTGCCTGAACGTGATCCCGGATGTCCCTCCATTCCCTGCATATCCATGTGTTATAGAACCATGGGTTCATGAAATACAGCGTGGAAAAAGCCATTTTTCCCAACTTGCACATGTCGACCAACATGCTCCATCTACAATGGTCCCACATGCCTGTGTTTGGCCTGTATCTTTTTCTAAACCTATCGTATCCATGTGCCTACCTGAAAATGCATTTAACATTGAAGTAGGAACGGCCTCAACTACCTCTTCCGGTAGCATTTTCCATATATTTGATAAACTTTTGTAAAACAGTCGACCTTCGCTCCAATGAAATATGTCCCCCCTCACCTTAAACCAATGTCCTCTGGTTCCTGACTTTCCTACCCTGGGTAAAAATACTCTGCGGATTTATCCTAACTATTCCACTCATTTTCTTCTACACCTCATAATATACTCCATCTTCCCCGTACGCCCCAGGGAATAAAATCCGAGCCTGCTCATTCTCTCCTTGTAGCAACGTAGCCTCCAGGCCTGGCAACCTTTTTGTAACCTTTTTTGCACTCTGACCAGCTTAACGGCCTATTTATCCAATCCAGTGCCTCTATAAAAGCTTCTCAAACGCTACCGTCGTATCTGATTTCACTACCATCTCTGGCAGCACGTTCCAGGCACCCATCACCCTCCGTGTAAAATAATTTGCCCCGTTCATCTCATTGAAGTTTACCCCTCTCACTTTAAGCTATTCCCTCTACTCCATGACATTTCCCCCAAGGTGAAAAAAGGGACTGATTCTCCACAATCTTTGTGCCTTTGTATATTGTATATACTATACTATACTATACTCTCCCGCTGATTTACTCCAGCATTTCGTGCCGAATTTCGTCATAGACCAGCATCTGCTGTTCCTTCCTACACAAGAACATTTACCCATCCCATCTTGGGAAACTACAGTTTGATTAAAAGATTTCTCCTTGCATAAAGCTGTCTTGGTAAATGATCTTGCCTCACTATGCATAAAATGTTTAAATATTTTAGCTGAGTCATAAACAATTGTAAAGTTTAGTTGAGTTTTGATACACAGCGCCGAAGCAGGTTCTTGCGCACACGGAGTCCAAGCTGACCAGCGACACCAGGACCAAGGACAAGTCTCACCCCACCATTTTGAGCATATCAATTTTACCTTCATTAAAATTGTATTTAAAGATGCAGCGCGCAAATAGCCTCTTCGGCCCACAGAGCCCAAGTCGACCAGTGATCAACCCGTGCAGTATCCCACACCCATAAATTATCCTACCAATAAACCTATCCGATCTGCCGCTTCTCAAGCATGCCACTGAAGCTACGTTCTACGTTTTACATGAATAAGTAACAGCCTTGCTGTGGTTTCCCTCCACTACAGCCCTTTCCAACCATCTGATTTAAATATTAGCCTGAGAAAATATTCCAAGCAATACCTGGTGAAGCTGGTCACCGACTGCAAAGGTCACCTTATCTGATTAACAGCAATTGCCAAATCCCTGAATGAGTAAGTGATGAAACACTGTGAAATGCATGAGGCATGACGGCAAAACGTTTGACAGAGATTAAAGCGGTCAAGCTCACAGTGTAGGAGGGTGAGCGGCAGAAGCAATCCATTTAACTAAAGTCTTGACTCACCCTCAACAACTTCTCTTTTGACTCCTCCCATTTCCTCCAAACACAAGGCGTAGCTATGGGCACACGCATGGTCCCTAGCTACGCCTGCCTCTTTGTCGGACACGTCGAACAATCTTTGTTCGCGGCGTACCAGGGCCCCACCCCCGACCTTTACCTCCGTTACATTGACGACTGCTTTGGTGTCACCTCCTGCACCCACGCACAACTGACTGACTTCATCCATTTCACCATCAACTTCCATCCGGCACTCAAATATACTTGGACCATTTCCGACGTTTCCCTACCATTCCTTGACCTCACCATCTCTATTGCAGGTGATGCACTCCTGACTGACATCCACTACAAACCAACTGATTCCCACAGCTACCTGGACTACTCTTCCTCCCACCCTGCTTCCTGTAAGGACTCCATCCCCTATTCCCAATTCATCCTTCTACGCCGCATCTGCTCCCAGGATGACGTGTTCCACACCAGGACATCACAAATGTCCTCGTTCTTCAGAGAACGGGGTTTCCCCTCCTCCACTATAGATGAGGCTCGCACCAGGGTCTCCTCCATACCCTGCAACATTGCCCACTCTCCCCATTCCCCCACTCACAACAAGGGCCGAGTCCCCCTGGTCCTCACCTTTCACCCCACCAGCCAGCGCATACAACAGATAGTCCTCCGCCAGTTTCGTCACCTCCAACGTGACCCCTCCACTCGCAACATCTTCCCATCTCCCCCCCTGTCTGCCTTCCGCAAAGGCCGCTCCCTCCGCAACTCCCTTGTCAATTCTTCCCTTCCCTCCCGCTCCAATCCTTCCCCGGGCACTTTCCCTTGCAACCGCAAGAGATGCTACACTTGTCCCTTCACCTCCCACATCTACTCCTTTCAGGGACCCAAGCAGTCATTCCAAGTCCGACAGAGGTTCACCTGCACCTCCTCCAATCTCATCTACTGCATCCGGTGCTCCAGATGCCAGCTGATCTACATCGGTGAGACCAAGCGGAGGCTGGGCGATCGTTTCGCCGAACACCTCCGCTCGGTCCGCAATAACCAACACGACCTCCCGGTGGCTCAGCACTTCAACTCCCCCTCCCATTCTGTATCCGACCTCTCGGTCCTGGGCCTCCTCCACGGCCAGATTGAGCAACACCGCAAGTTGGAGGAACAGCGCCTCATATTCCGCTTGGGGAGTCTGCATCCTCTGAGCTTAAATATTGCATTTTCTCAATTCTGTTAACCCAGACTGCCCCCTCCCCTCCCCACCTCTCCCTCAGCCCTCGGGCCCTGACATTCCTTCTCCATCTCCCCCCCCACCCCAGTCGGACTAGCTTCTTATTTTCACACCACAAACAGCTTACAATGGTCTGTTTCCCTTACCATCAATACATTTTTGCATATC
This sequence comes from Raja brachyura, assembly GCA_963514005.1. Next base: position 4,207,854 of record OY740826.1, on the reverse strand, counting down.
TTTCATTCATTGTTCTTTATCTCTCCACATCACTGTTTATATCTCTTATTTCCCTGATCCCTGACCAGTCTGAAGAAGGGTCTCGACCCGAAACGTCGCCTATCTCCTTCGCTCCTTAGATGCTGCTGCACCCGCTGAGTTTCTCCAGCTTCTTGTGTAACCCTCTTGACTCACTCACTCCGGTCTTTCTTTCCTTCACTGCACCCTTTGCGAGAATGGCACAGAGATTAAACACACGCACCACTAGCTCAGGAACAGCGTCTTCCAGCCTGTTATCAGACTTATGAAGGATCCGTCCATAAGCTTGCGTTCTGTCCGATACATGTGTAACCCAGTGAGGACATTGGATTTTGTATTTGGTCCAACCATTATCCTGGTGTACTGTTCAATTCACCTCTACCCCATTTCAGACATTGGAATTTGTCTCTGGAATTTATATGATTCATTTCAAGGAAGTGCTTTAGTTGATTAATTGATTAGTACGGGGTTAGGGGGAGAAGCCAGGCGAATGGGGTTGAAAGGGAAAGACAAATCAGCTACAATTGAATAGCAGAGTAGACTTGATGGGTCGAATGGCCTAATTCCGCTCCTATAACGTATGAATTTACGAACTATATTCTGCACACAGTATAATCTCTATTCTCTTAAATACCTATTGTACTTATGTTTGCCTGGATTTGATCTGCTTGGACAGCATGCTAAACAACACTGTTCTTTAAAGTATACATTGGTACATGTGACAACATTAAAACTAATGCATAACAAATTATCATTTTTCAGGAAATCGGAGGACCCGGAGGAAACCCACTCGGGTCAAAGACACAACGTGCAAACTCCATACACACACAGACAACACCCGAGGTCAAATCGAACCCAGATCTCTGCCGCTCTATCAGCTGTTTTATTGTGCCGTCCATAAAGATATAGAACGCTTCACAAATTTGGTTAGGTACCATGTCAATGTTCTCTGCATCGTACCATTTTAGAATATGTGCTGTGTGCTGTTTAGAAAACGACTGGCTATTGTCTCAAGTGCTGGTGTTGAAAGCTTATCATGAACCAATGTAGTCTTTTTAAGAGGTACGACGTGGGAAAAGGCCCTTCTGCCCACGTAGTCCTGGTCAATCAGCGATACATGTGCCACAGCACCATGCTGCGGGAAGGAACTGTGTATACCGTACTTTTTTTTCACCTAGGCCTCATATTACAGAGTTCCATATATCATCGATACTTTTTTGCATACCTTTCAATCATTTGTTATATTACTCAATATTCGGCAGGAATCTGCCGCATTCATCCATGTAGCGGACAACAGTCAAATTACTGCGCCACACAATCGCTCACCAAAGGTTTAAGATGAGATGGTAGACATTTAGGAGAGGCCTCTGGGGCAACATTTGCACTCAGGGTGCGGTCTGCATCTGGATTGAGCAGCCTCGAATGAGTCATTAAGACTCAAACATAATTGGACAGGATATGGAGAAGGAATTCGACCGGCACGGTGGCGCCGCGGTAGAGTTCCTGCCAAGCAGCGCCGAGACCAGGGTTAGATCCTGACTCCAGGTGATTGACAGTACGGAGTTTGTACATTCACCGCGGGCATTTCTCCATGAACATTAGATTTCCTCCCACACTCCACATTATGCAGGACATTGTGTTTTGTAGAGTGATGGGACGGAAGGCAGACAAATCCCCAGGGCCTGATTGTCTGCATTCCAAATTCCCAGGGCCTGATGGCACTTAAGAAGTTGGTCTAGAATTCGTGGATGCGTTTGTCATAATTTTCCAATGTCCTTTTCATGCAGGATCTGTTCCAGTATATTGGATTGTGGCTAACGTTATCCCACCATATAAGAAAGGCAAGAGAGGGTAAAAAAGGGAATTATAGACCAGTTAGCTTGACATCGGTGGTGGGAAAGAGGCTAGAGTAAATTATAAAAGATGAACTAGCGGCACATATGGATGGCAGTAAGATCATCGGTCCGATTCAGCATTGATTTACGAAGGAGAAATCATGCTTGACTAATCTTCTGGAAAGTTTTGAGAATGCAACTAGCAAAATGGACAAGGGAGAGCCAGTGGATGTAGTGTACGTGTACATTTAGTAAGCAGTTGATAAGGTCCCATATAGGATATCAGTGGGCAAAATTAGAGCACATGCTATTGGGGGTAGATTGCTGACTTGGATAGAAAAAGGTTCCAAGACAGGTAACAAAGAGTAGGGATTAACGGGTCCCTTTGAAAACGGCAGGCAGTGCCTAGTAGGGTGCCGCGAGGCTCTGGAACGCAGCTATTTGCAATGTACATCAATGATTTGGATGAGGGATTCAAAGTAACATTAGCTAATTTACAGATGACTCAAAGCTGGGTGGCAGTGTGAACTGTGAGGAGGATGCTATGATAATGCATGATGACTTGGGCCGATTGTACGAGTGGGCAGATGCATGGCGGATGAAGTTTAATGTGGATAAATGTGAGGTTATCCACTTTGCTATCAAAAACAGGAAGGCAGATTACTATCTAAATGGTGTCAAGTTGGGAAAAGGGGAAGTACAGCGGGATTTGGGGATCCATGTTCATGTGCATGAACGAAACCATGCAAGTTCAGCAGGCACTATAGAAAGCGAATGGCATGTTGGCCTTCATAACAAGAGCGGTCGAGTATAGCAGCAAAAAGTATTTCTGCAGTTGTACAGGGCCGTAGTGGGGCCACACCTGGAGTATTGTGTGCAGCGTTGTTCCCCTTATTTGAGGAAGGACATTCTTGCTATTGATGGAATGCTGCGTATGTTTAGAAGCTTAATTTCCGGGATGGCAGAACTGTCATATACTGAGAGTATGGACCGGCTGGACTTGTACACTCTGGAGTTTAGAAGGAAGAGAGGGGATCTTATTGAAACATAAGATTGTTAAGCGTTTGGACACGCTAGAGGCAGGAAACATGTTCCCGCTTTTGGTGGTCCAGAACCAGGGGGCACAGGTTAACAATAACGAGTAAGCCATTTAGTACGTAGACGATGAAACACTTTTTCTCGCAGAGAGTTGTGAGTCTGTGGAATTTTCTGCCTCAGAGGGCGGTGGAGGCCGGTTCTCTGGATACTTTCACGAGAGAGCTAGATATGGCTCTTAAAGATAGCGGAGTCAGGGGATATATGGAGAAGGCAGGAATGGGGTAGTGATTGAGGATGATCGGCCATGATCACGTTGAATGGCGGTACTGGCTCGAAGGGCCGAGTGACCTACTCCTGCACATATTGTCTATTGTCCAAAGACGTGCAGGGTTGCAATTCGTTGGCTTGTTATAAGCGTAAATATTCCCTAGTGTGTAGGATACTGTGAGTGTGCAGGGCTCGGTGGTCGGTTTCCGCGCTCTATCTTTTAACTAAACTAAAAATAAGGACAAGGAGGGTTTAGAGTACGCTGCTCCCGAATACAGACAAATGCTTCAATCCCAGGTTTGGAACTTGGCAGATATCGACAAAATGAACCGATATCGTTAACGGTATCTTTTTTTTGATTTTTTTTGTTTATATAAAGAAGTCAATGGCGTTTAATTTAGTTAAGTTTTGAGTTTTATTGCGGAAATTGGCCTGTCGGCCCACGGAGACCGGCCGACCATTGATTCCCGTACATCAGCAATATTCTGCACATAGTAGGGGCAATTTACTATTCTTTCCGAAGCCAAATTAACCTGCAAACCTCTGCATCTTTGGGGTGTAGAAGGAATCCGGAGCACCCAGATAAGTCACACGCGATCAAGGTGAGGACGTTCAGAGAACAGCTGTTGCCAGGATGGAAGCAGGATCTTTTGCGCTGTTAAGCAGCAAGTCTCCCGCTGCAGAACCTTCCTAGGACAATTTGGACAATTGAACAAAGATAAATCTTAACACTAGGTGGGTCTCCTCATTTGCTTCTTCTTCCCAACAACAGGGAGAGTCCGTAACTTACTGTTGCCTGAACCGCTCCTGGGTCACGGCATCAATGAAGGTGTTCGTGCCACAGCTAAACAAATGTAGAATGAAACCGATTACACGGGGAAAGTTGGGCACGACTACTGGAAAACCCAAGTATTCAAGACGTTTCAGTATGGTACAGGCGGTGAAAACGGTCCACAACAAAATGAATGAAATGGCATTTAGTGCAAAATAAAATTTGAAGTAGCTAGTCCGAGGGACTCCAATGAAGGTAGATGTTAGTTCAGGACCTATCTCTAGTTGGTGATGGGATGGTTCATTTGCCTGATAACAGCTGGGGAGAAACAGTCCCTGAATCTGTAGGGCCACTGGTTTGGTAAGTTAGCCAACATTATTATCACCTTTTCCACTCTTGAATCACGTAGAGAAAATAAAAGGTTGAAACGACGAAACAGCAGTTTCAGGAACACTCTCTTTCTTCTTGTTACCAGACTATTGAACGATCCGTCTATAAAATAGATTATATTGTAAAATATCCAAAATATCCCAACCCTGATTTTATTTTGTTCATCTGTATTTTGTCTGTAACATTAACGCTATAATATAATCTACACACTTTAAAATACATGATATATTGTACATGGGTTCACAAGGCCAACAGCACGGACGGGAGGGGGGCGACCTCCGGCGTCAAACACACACAAACCACTCCCCACATGCATACTAACCTCCCCCACGCACGCACACACACACTCAGACACACACACACACACACACACACACACACACACACACACACACACACACACACACACACACACACACACACACACACACACACACACATGAACCACCCCCTTGGTATTATATTACTATTATTGATGTGCTCCTTTTATCCCATCCCCCGCCCTATACACTCACGCATATGCACTAACTCGCAGTCGCGTCAACAGAGGGAGGGGGTAGAAACATAGAGAGGGCAGAGGCAGAGTGTGCAGCGTCACAGAGAGGGCAGAGGCACAGAGAGGGAAGAGGCATAGTGAGGGAGAGGGAGGGTGTTGAGAGAGAGGGCAGAGAGAGAGTGAGCAGAGGCTGAGAGAGAGGGGTAGAGAGAGGCAGAGAGAAACAGAGGCAGCTAGAGAGGGGCAGATACAGGGAGGGGGAGGGAGTGGGGGTTGAAATGGGGAGCGACGAGGAAATGGTGGGGGCTAGAGTGGAGGGTAGGCGGGGTGGAGGGGGAGGGGTGAGAGAAGGAGGGGAAGACGGGGAGAGGGGGGAGAGGAGGAGGGATAGGAAAGGGTGGGAGATGAGGATAGAGAGGGGGAGAGGAGGGGAGAGGAAGGGAGAAGGGGCGAGATGGGGAGAGGGGCGCAGGGGAAGGGGAAGTGTGGGTGTGAAAGGTGGAGCAAGGGGGTGGGGGAGAGAGAGGGGGAGAGAGGGGAGGGGAGAGGGGGCAGATGGGGGAGGGGGTGAGGAGGTGAAAAGCAACGGGGAGCGGGTGGGAATAGGGGAGAGGAGAAGGTCGGTGAGGAGGAAGGAAGCGGGTAGTGGGGAGCGGGGAGCGTGCAGCGAGCGCTCTTCAACAAAAGGACTGCCAGTTCAGCGGCTTCAATCCAGAGCCCGGTACGGGTGAGAGGGATCGTCAAGAGGCTGGTTCCCGAATGCTATAATCTTTCGCTCCCGGCAGGCAGCTCAGGGCCCCGGGCTCCCGGCTGCTCTCCTCTGGCTTCAGGCTTCAGGCTCCGAGTACGGGGAGACTGTTCGGGGGGTGACTTCACTCGCAGCGTGCGAAACAAAGCGCAGGCCGCGCGAAGCAGATCCGTTGTGACGTCTTTGCGTCGTTATCAAACGCATGACGTTTTTCTAAGTTCTTTGTTATTTTTGAACATTTTGAGTAATAATTCGAGAACTAAACCTTGAGTTTTGCAGGTAAGAATATTTTAGAGTCCACGGGATAAATCTCCACCGGAATATGTAAAGCATTTACCATTAGGGTGTCGTTTGTTAGAGAAGTTGTGATTATACACACACACGCGCGCGCGCGCGCGCACACACACACCCACACACATACACGCACACGCACACACACACGCACACACACACCCACACCCACACGCACACACACGCACGCACGCACACACACGCACACGCGCGCGCACACACGCGTGCGCACACACACGCACACACACACAAGATCAGAGTTTTAATAGTCACTAGACCAAGGGGGACTTGTTGGGTCCCGTCCCTTCAACACGCGGTTATGATGAGGCGGTGTGGGGGTGATGGTGGCGTCCTGCGGCGTCACAAACACACCAACCACAACCCCCCCGCCACACAGAGATTGACCACCCACGACACACACACACACTATCCAGAACCCTTGATATTTTAATAATATTGTTAATTGGCTCCTTTTCCCTGATCCCCGCCCTATCCATTCACGCATAGCACTTAACTCTCAGACGCGTCTGGAGATGGAGGGGCTGGAGAGAGGGGACAGTGAGAGAGGGGGCAGAGACAGAGACAGCAGCGGCGCTTCAGGACATACCTGGACTCCCCTTGTCTGCACATCTGGACGCTTGCAACAACGATTGCGGATGATTGTGGTCCAGGCCACGGGGGGAAATGGAGGAGGACTGACCAAACATGAATGATGAGTGCTGTGGTGGATGTTTACGTTAAATTTGTATTATGTATTGTGTGTTATTTTTTGTACCGCTGCTGGCAAATTAATTTCACTGCACTTCATGTGCACGTGACGAATAAACTGACTTGACTTCACTTGAACTGACTTGAGAGAGAGGGGCGAGAGAGGCGCAGTGCCAGAGTGGGGCAGAGACAGAGGGACAGAGTGGCGGAGACAGAGAGAGGGGCAGAGTGTGAGTGGGGCAGAGAGAGTGAGAGGGGCGAGAGGGGCGAGAGAGGTGAAAACGTTTGGGGGGTGACATAGCAGGGGGGAGAGAGAGGTTGGGGAGAGAGGTTGGGGAGAGAGGGGGGACAGGGGAGAGAGAGTGGGGAGAGATGGGGAGAGAGGGTGGATCGAGCAGGGAGAGAGGGGGAAGAGAGTGGGGATCTAGACAGGTAGTCGAGAGGGGGTAGCGGGGGGAGAAGGGGGAGAGATGGTGAAGAGATGGAGGGAGAGGGGAAGAGAGCGGTGGAGAGAGGGGGAGAGACTGGGTATAGAGAGAGGTTGGGAGTGAGGAGAGGGGAGGGGGGTGTGAGAGGAGAAGAGGGAGTGTGGGGAAGAGGGGGGATAGTGGGGGGAAGAGGGAGGAGGGGGATGAGAGTGGGGAAGGGGGTGAAGCGGAGAAGAGGGGTGTTGAGAGAGTGCGGGTGAGAGTGAGGCTGAGAGAAGGGGAGAGGGGAGGGGGAAGATAGGGGAAGGGGAGAGCGGGGGAGAGAGGAGGGGGAGGCAGGAGGGGTGGAGAGTGGAAGAGGGAGAGGATAGGAGAAGGTGGTGAGAGAAGGAATGGAGCCTGGCGAGCGGCCGGGCTTGTGAACGGCGCGGCCGTGCTTGCAAGCGGTGTGGTCGGGCTTGCGAGCGGCATGGCCGGGCTTGCGTGAGGCGCGGCTGGGCGACGTTACTCGCAACGCGTGGCCAGAGGGTGCAGCCATTATGACGTCATCACTTCATCAGCCGAAGCCAATGTGTTTCAGATTTTTGAACATTTTGAACATCGGAATATGTAAAACGTTTACCGTTAGGGCGTCGCTTTTTTGACCGGATGTGATTTTAACCGTTACTTGAAAAAAGGAGACGCGGTTGCGGGGGGATGGTGGGCTGCGGCGTCACACACACTACCCCCCCCCCCCCCCCCCCCCCCCCACACACACACACACACACACACACACACACACACACACACACACACACACACACACACACACACACACACACACACACACACACACACACACTCACACACACACACACACACGCACTAACCACCCCACACACTAATAAGGAATTGGTGGTTCAAAATGGATTCCTTTAACATAAACATACATATTTTTTTCAATAGCTGCATACATCTGCGGAGCAAATAACCGCGAACTTCTAAAATTGTAAAATAATTATTGGTTCAAAATGGATTCCTTTCAAATAAAGTGTTTTTTTAAAACGTGACAAAAGCTGTAAAATCTGCGGAGCCTCCCGGATGCCAGGGTTAAGGATATCTGCCAACGAATGCGGCGGTGAGACACAGAGCTTATTGTACATGCTTTCCCATGGATATAACTAAAATGAATGTTTCCATTATCAAGGGCATCTCGAACTAGAACTAAATCTTGGGATACAAGAATAACCAATAATGACTGAAATGAATGAGCATTGTTTAGTGGACAGATATCACTGGAGTTATCTACCTTTAGATAGATACAAAATGCTGGAGTAAGTCAGCGGAAAGGGGAGCATCTCAAGAGAAAATGAATGCCTGACGTTTCGGGTCGAGGCTTTTTTCCATCAGAGTGAAGAAGGATCTCGACCCGATACGTCACCCGGTCCTTCTCTCGAGAGATGCTGAGTGACTCGCTGAGTTACTGCGGCATTTTGTGTCTATCTTCTGGTTCAAACAACATTTGCAGTTCTCTCCTACACACGTCTCTATTTATAGTCTGCAGTTATAGCTGCTGCATATGTTTATGGATGGGATATTTGTTGGTACAAAAGGCATCAGCGGCTTTGGAAAGTGGGTGGAGAGATTGTGTTTGGAATTGACGACTTAAGATGGAATTAATTCGTGTCTCACACTTTAAGATCGAATTAATTAATGCCCTGAACCAAGTTTTCTTAATATAGTTTAGTTTGGTTTAGATTAAATTAGAAATAAATACTGATATAGGTGAAACAGAATTTGATGACTGGCAGAAGGAAAACAGTGGGAATAATCGTGTTATTTTCTGCTTGACTGCCGGTGAGTAGTGCTGTTGCGCAGGGTGCTGGTGATGGCCTGCTACTATTCACGTTATTTAGCAATTAGCTGGATAATGGAATTGATGTCTTTGTGGCCAGGTTTATCGAACAATTCAAAGATTAATGGAGAGGAAGGTAATGGAAATAGGGAGGTTGCAAAGGACTTGGGCATGTTGGGAGATTGGGCAAAATGGTGACAAATTGAATAGAGCGTGGCAAAGAGAATGGTTATCAATTAACCTAGAAACTTGTACGTCTTTGGAGTGTGGGAGGAAACCGATGATATTGGAGAAAGCCTAGGCGGTGAACGTACGAACGTACATGCAATATCCGTAGTCGAGGTCGAACCCGGACACCAGCGCGCATGGGCAGCAACTCAACCGCTGCTCCGTTCTTCCAATTTTTTTTTTGACGTCTTAATTACCTCCTCCGGTTGCTCATTCTAGATGCGGCAGCACCCTGAGTGAAAACGTTGCAATCCAGGTCACCTCTCAATCTCTACCTTCTCATCTTTAACAATCGATAAGCGATTCTGTAGCGCAGTAATTAGACCGATGTCCCCAATAGGGATTTTCGATGCAAATCCTTGCCGAGTCAGTAATTCTATACTAGTGGAATGGTAATTTGATCACAGACATTAACATGTCAATAAAATGAGTGAAAATCTGGAGCAGCAACTCAGTGGTCAGCAGCACCAACTTTATCAGTTCGGATGATAAGTGGTATCTCAACATAATACGTTTTTAGTTTGGTAGCTTAAAGGTCCAGCGCGGAAACAGGCCCTTCGGCCAACCGAGTCCATACAGACTCGAGATCCCCGTACACTAACACTATCCTATACAAATTTGGGACAATTTACAATCTATACGAAAGCCAATTGTCCTACGAGCTTCGTATTTGAGTGTGGGTGTAAATCGGAGCACCCGGAGAAAACCTACGCGGTCACGGGGAATACATACAATCTGCATACAGACACAGCACCCGTGGCCTGCATCGAACACGGATGTGAGGCAACTGGCGTTGTGAGGCAACAACTCTACCGCTGGGTCACCGTGCCGTCCAATCCCTTCTGGAGCGTGAGAATCATAATGTTATTGCTGAAGTTAAACTCTTCCATTTTCTTTCACAGTACGCAGACCAAGATCGATTTGGAAATCTTATTCACAAACCTGATGATTCATGAAGACACAATCTCTAATAACTACCTGCAAATGTTCAACAATTGTGCATTTTTGAAGAAGCGTGCTATATTGGAAACGATGAATATGATCCGTATCTCGGCATTCTGTGCACATAGGTTTACCCGTCTGAATGGTTCTTAAACGCAAATATCGTATATTACCTCCAACACCACATCCAGCCGCATGTTCAAGACACCCATCGCGCTCCAACTTGCCCCGTCCACCTCCTTAATGGTTCCCTTACCTACCTTAAATTTTTGCTTTCTCGTCTTCGCTATTTTCACCCTGAAACATAAGTTCTGACTGTATATATTGTCTAAGACTCCCAGAGGTTTATACATTTCTCTCTGGACTAACCTTAACATCGCATGTTCCAGGAAACTGTCCAACCTCTCCTGATAATGTATACCCTCTAATTTCCTCGTAAACCCCTTCTGCCGTTATAGAAGAAAAGGCTTGTATTATTGATAAATTGATCAGCATAACTAATAATTCGAAGAGGCCAATGGACAGCACGGTATCGCAGTGGTAGAGATGCTGCCTAATAGCGCCAGAGACCGAGATTCGATCCTGACTACGTGTGCTGTCACTACGGAGTTTGTACGTTCTCCCCGTGATTTACGGGGATTTTCCCGTGATCCTCTGTATATTCCCGCACTCCAAATACGTACAGGTTTGTAGGTTAATAAGCTTGGTATCAGTATAAAATTGTCCATCGTGTAAATGTATGAAAGTATTAACGTGCGTGTATCGCTGGTCCATGCGATTCGGTGAGGCGAAAGGGCTGCTTCTCTAAAATAAACTAAACCAAACCAAACCTAACCCAGAATCATGTGAACGGAGAAATAGATCAATGAAAACAACATTGCGATATATAAGTTTAACGTAATTATAGTCATAGAGACGCACACGATCGACAATGGCCCTTTGGCCCTATTTCGTCCATTCCGAACAAAATGTCCCATCAATATTAGTCCCACTTGCACTCGTGTGTTGCATATCCCACCCTAAGCTGCTCCTGTCCACGTACTTGTGCAACTGTTATTTAAATGTTGTCAAAGTGGATGTCTCAACTACCTCCTCTGTCAGCTCATTTCATGCACCAACAACACGTGTGCAAAAGTTGCACGTTGGCTTCCTTTGGATTATATTCCTTCTCATTTTAAACTTCTGTCATCTGGTTCTTGATTCCCCCTAATCTAGGTACAATACTGTGTATATCAACCTTGCATGTTACCCTCGTGCTCCCATAAGATCAGCCCTCATCATCCTGCGCTTCAAGGAATAAAGTCCTCTCCTTCCAAACCTCTTCCTGTAGCTCAGTCCCTCAAGTCCTGGGAAAACCTCGTTAATTTTCACTGTACTCCCTCCAGCTTAACAATATATTTCCGATGTTGTTAAGGTGGTGGCCAAAACTGAACACAATACACCAAATGCGGACTCGTTTCACTACTGTGCAACTGTAACATAAGATCCGTGTTTCTCAAGCAAAAATATAAGAATCAAAGTAGAAAAGTATAAATATATGTTTAAGCACAATGTAACAATTATCTAATTGCACCAATCAAACCAAAAATAGTGCAGAGATTGACGAAATGTTAAATGGCTCGTTATTTTTGTCACTGCAAAATATTCAAATTTCAATTATTATTATTATCTCTTCAAAATGGAAGAAATGTTGAATAATACAGAAATTATAGCAAAACGTGACTTATTGTAACCCATGCGAATTAAAGCAAAGTAAAATGAACTACATCAGAAATATGGTTTGAAATCAAATAAATATGTTTTGAATAAACTGTCAAGAAGGTTCGATGGTATGGGTGAGAATCTATCAAGAAGATTCGAATATGTAGGCAAAATTATCTCTGGCTGCAGCGCACAGTGGCGTGGCTGTAAAATTGCTGCCTCGCAGCGCCGAAGAACCGGGTTAGGTCCTGACTGCCGGTGCAGTCTGTCCTGAGTTTCTACGTGCTTCCCGTCACCTGCGAGGGTTTTCTCCGAGAATTTCGGTTTCCTCCTACATTCCCAGGACGTACGGGGTTGCTGGTTATCTGGCATGGTGTAAACGTAAAAGTGTCCCTGGTGTGTGTAGGTTGGTGTCTGTGAGCGGAGATCTACAGTCGGCGCGGTCTCCGTGGGCTGAAGGGCATTTTTCAACGCTGTATCTCTAAACTAAACTAAACCAAAAATGAATAGAACCATGTGAAGGGAGAAATGTCAAAATTTTAAAAAAGAAGGAGATAAATATGTTGAATTAATTATAGTCATCAAAACAAAAGCAGAAATATGTTTGTCATGAGGTCATATGTCATATGAGAACAAATAGGTCATTCGGACCATCAAGTCGACTCCGCCATTCAGTGATGCCTGGTCTATCTCTCCTAACCTTATACTCCTGCCCTCTCCTCGTAACCTGGCGTGGCATCAAGTGAGGAACGGGTAGTGCAGGCAATTTCGGTTATTGTCACGTGCAGCGAAAAGCTATTGTTACTTCCTAACTAGACAACATAATAAAATACATGATTCCAATCCATCAATTTACAGTGTACAGACCAATGATAAGGGAATAACGTTCAGTGCAATATGAAGTCAGTAAAGTCCGATCAAAGATAGTCAAAATATCTATCAATGGCGTAGATGGCAGCTCGGGGCTGCATTCTAGTTGTGGTAGGATGATTCAGTTGCCTCATAACACCTGGGAACGAACTGTCCCTGAATCTGGAGGTGCGCGTTTTCACACCTATACATTTTTGCCGATGAGAGAGGCATCTGCCATGTAGCGGCAGATTTTTATATCGTTCAAGAAATTACTCCCGCTAGCCACTTTATGAGACTACATGGTAATACGCATGTGAGCTCTCCGTGTACCTACAAGGCTTCTTCACAGATACATCTTCATAACACTGCATTTTGAATCATAGTTTCTGTATTGTTGAAGAAACTCAATAAAATATTCACCCGACCTTCTTCTCCGACTCGTACACTTTAATCTTCGTCAAACTCCAGCCTATCGCCTAAAACGTTAGAAAATTCATCATGTCTCGGTTAAACTTCACGTTAGAACGGTATACCTTCCCCACGTAACTCCAAAACTAAACTAAAAGCTAAGCTTATGCGCAAGAAACCCAGCACCCAACACGCCTTGACTAAGTAATAATTCCAACCAACATAATAACGGGCAGTCTAAAATTTTAAGACAAATGCCATAATTAATGACACAGAAAATAAGTCATATGGCCCTACGGATGATAATATGGAGTGGCCAAGGTGCGACTTGACTATGCTACTGGTCTTGCCGCGGCAGCGTGATGTATGCATGGAGTCAATGGCATGGAGGTTGGTTTGTGTGAGTCCACAATTCACTGCATCATTTTGCAGTCTTGGATGGAGCTGTTTCCAAACTAAGCTATCATGCATCCTGATAAAATGCTGTCTCTTGCACTTCAGTGGTGGCAATGGGAACAAAAGATTGTCCTTGAAATGGTAGCAATCACAGTTGCCATGAAGACAGTGATTAGTAATGGTCGCAGGGGGTACTGGGCGAGGGTAGGAGAATGGGATCGTGAAGGAAAGGACAAGGACAGAGAAGGAGAAGGACAGAACTGGGCCTAGGGTTGAGATTTTTCAATGGAGAAAGGCTAACTTTAACGAGATGCGAGATGACTTAAAAGGAGTGAACTGGGACATTTTGTTTTATGGGAAAGATGTAGAGGAGAAATGGAGGACATTTAAAGGGGAAATTTTAAGAGTACAGAATCTTTATGTTCCTGTTCGGTTGAAAAGAACCAGTAAAAATTGGAAAGAGCCCTGGTTTTCAAGGGAAATTGGACATCTTGTTCGGAAAAAGAGGGAGATCTACAATAATTATAGGCAGCATGAAGTAAATGAGGTGCTTGAGGAGTATAAGGAATGTAAAAAAAACCTTAAGAAAGAAATTACAAAAGCAAAAAAGAAGATATGAGGTTGCTTTGGCAAGTAAGGTGAAAGTAAATCCGAAGGGTTTCTACAGCTATATTAATAGCAAAAGGATAACAAGGGATAAAATTGGTCCATTGGAGAGACCGAGTGGACAGCTATCTGCAGAGTCAAAAGAGATGGGGGAGATATTGAACAATTTATTTTCTTCGGTATCCACCAAGGAGAAGGATATTGAATAATGTGAGGTAAGGGAAACTAGTAGAGTAGCTATGAATACTATGAGTTTCAAAGTAAAAGAAGTACTGGCACTTTTGAAAAATATAAAAGTGGATAAGTCTCCAGGCCCTGACCGGATATTCCCTAGGACATTGAGGGAAGTTAGTGTAGAAATAGCCGGGGCTATGATAGAAATATTTCAAATGTCATTAGAAACGGGAATAGTCCCCGAGCATTGGCGTACTGCGCATGTTGTTCCATTGTTTAAAAAGGGTTCTAAAAGTAAACCTAGCAATTATAGACCGGTTAGTTTGACTTCAGTGGTGGGCAAATTAATGGAAAAGATACTTAGAGATAATATATATAAGTATCTGGATAAAGAGGGTCTAATTAGGAACCGTCAACATGGATTTATGCCTGGAAGGTCATGTTTGACTAATCTTCTTGAATTTTTTGAAGAGGTTACTAGGGAAATTGACGAGGGTAAAGCAGTGGATGTTGTCTATGTGGACTTCAGTGAGGCCTTTGACAAGGTTCCTCATTGAAGGTTGGTTAAGAAGGTTCAACTGTTGGGTATAAATGCAGGAATAGCAAGATGGATTCAACAGTGGCTGAATGGGAGAAGCCAGAGGGTAATGGTGGATGGCTGTTTGTCGGGTTGGAGGCAGGTAACTAGTGGGGTGCCTCAGGGATCTGTATTGGGTCCTTTGTTGTTTGTCATGTACATCAATGATCTGGATGAAGGGGTGGTAAATTGGATTAGTAAGTATGCAGATGATACCAAGATAGGGGGTGTTGTGGATAATGAAGAGGATTTCCAAAGTCTACAGAGTGATTTAGGCCATTTGGAAAAATGGGCTGAAAGATGGCAGATGGAGTTTAATGCTGATAAATGTGAGGTGCTACATCTTCGCAGGACAAATCAAAATAGGACGTACATGGTAAACGGTAGGGAATTGAAGAATACAGTTGAACAGAGGGATCTGGGAATAACCGTGCATAGTTCCTTGAAGGTGGAATCTCATATAGATAGGGTGGTAAAGAAAGCGTTTGGTATGCTAGACTTTATAAATCAGAGCATTGAGTATAGAAGCTGGGATGTAATGTTAAAATTGTACAAGGCATTGGTGAGACCAAATCTGGAGTATGGTGTACAATTTTGGTCGCCCAAATATAGGAAGGATGTCAACAAAATAGAGAGGGTACAGAGGAGATTTACTAGAATGTTGCCTGGGTTTCAACAGCTAAGTTCCAGAGATAGGTTGAATAAGTTAGGTCTTTATTCTCTGGAGGGCAGAAGGTTAAGGGGGGACTTGATAGAGGTCTTTAAAATGATGAGAGGGATAGACAGAGTTGATGTGGACAAGCTTTTCCCTATGAGAATAGGGAAGATTCAAACAAGAGGACATGACTTTAGAATTAAGGGACAGAGGTTTAGGGGTAACATGAGGGGGAACTTCTTTACTCAGAGAGTGGTAGCGGTGTGGAATGAGCTTCCAGTGGAAGTGGTGGCGGCAGGTTCGTTGGTATCATTTAAAAATAAATTGGATAGGCATATGGATGAGAAGGGTATGGAGGGTTATGGTATGAGTGCAGGCAGGTGGGACTAAGGGAAAAAGGTTGTTCGGCATGGACTTGACGGGCCGAGATGGCCTGTTTCCGTGCTGTAATTGTTATATGGTTATATGGTTTATATGGAAAGACAAGTCAGCCATGATTGAATGGTGGAGTAGACTTGGTGAACCGAGTGGCCTTATTCTGCTCCGAGAAGTTAAGAACACGGTTGATTCCGTTTGATACGCGATTGCTTAGGCTACCGCCTAACCGACACAGTTTTTCTTTACAGGGGAGTTAATCTTTTGCCGAGGAGATTCAGAGTTTTTTTAAACGCAAATATAAGGTTGTAGCGGCACGCAGTGGTGGCGTGGGGAGTTGCGAACCCTCGTTATTGGCTGGCGCAATGACGGGTGTGTTTTCTCAGTCGACAGCGCGCCTCGCGGTAGCAGGAGCTATGATGAACTTGGCTGACAAGCACGTGGTTTTCGACTACTCTTACTTGTTTGTTGCTTCACAATAAAATTGTGTTGCTCAACTTGTCCGATCTTTAATCGGATCCCGATTATGAAACCCGCCGAAAACCTCGACGCCCAGCGGGCCCCGCAAAACGCGGTGACCCTGAAACTGTGCATTGTGCCACCCAGAAAAGTGTGCTTCACCAAATTTGAGCTCCGCAACATCGTGTACCGTTTGTGCGGATGGAGCTGCTGTTTACGGCGTTCAGGGCTGGGCCACGCTTACCGGTATGGGTATTGAGTCCAGACGGAGGGAGGATGATCAGCACAGCGCCCGTGGCAATCCCGGATGTAGAAGCGATAGTTGTGGCCGATCACGATACCCTCTACTCGCGATCGGCCATCCGCTACTTCTACATGGTTGGGGCGCTCAGTCAGGAGACTGCAACTCGATTGCTGCCTTATCTGCAGAATCGGCCAGCGTTCGGCCAGTAGGAGTGCCTCAAAGCGCTGCTCCGTACTTTCGGGCTCAGTCACCGCGACCGCGCGGCTCGCCTTTGCATATGGACTGCCTCGGCGATCGTAAGCCGTCTGCGCTGATGAGCGATATGCTCGCACTGATAGATGGCTATCAACCCTGCATGCTCTTTGAACAGGCCTTCCTCGAGCAGATACCTGACGACATCCGTCTGCTTCTCGCCGGATCGGATTTTGCCGACCCCCTGCAGCTCGCTGAAAGGGCCGACAAGCTGTGGCTCGCCAAGCAGCAGGACGGTGTATCCATCAGTCGGGTGTCCGCGCCTTCGCACTAGCAGCCATGCAGGGACTTCCAGCCTACCGCTGCCATCGCCGCCCCACAGCCGCCCGCCGGAGACCGAAGTAAGCACCAGTTGTGCTACTATATCCAACGCTGGGGTGCAGAGGCCCGCCGATGCCACGTCCCCTGATCGTTTCCGGGAAATGCCTCGGCCGATCGCGAGTAGAGGGTATCGTGATCGGCCACAACTATCGCTTCTGCATCCGGGATTGTCACGGGCGCTGTGCTGATCATCCTCCCTCCATCTGGACTCAATACCCATACCGGTAAGCGTGGCCCAGCCCTGAACGCCGTAAACAGCAGCTCCATCCGCACAAACGGTACACGGACCTCGTCCTCGACTCTCGTCCTTACACGTGGGATTTGACCATCGCGGACATTTCCCAGCCGTTGCGGGGCGCCGATTTTCTTTTTTTTTTTTTTTTTTTTTTTTTTTTTTTTGTAATATTTTTTTATTTGAAGTAAACCGTTTACAATGTAAAGCTTACTTTATAAACTAACACCTTAATTCAATATTACTACAAATAACATATCAATACTTAATATCTTCTATTTTTTGGAAATAAAGAAAAAGATATATAAAAGAGAAAAGAAAAAAGAGTAAATAAAAAGGAATAAAAAATTCTTCCCACATACTTCAATCGTAAATAAAAAGAAAATAAAAAGGGAAAATTTGAAAAACAAAAATATTACATATATATAAACAAAAACTAAAGTCATTATACGAAATACTATTTCATTTAGAAATATCTCTAATAAATGCACAATAATATCAAATATAAGTAAGTTATTCGCATTGGATCCGTAGGGTGTCCGTCGAGCCGTGATTCCAAGAATAGCTACTTTTCTAAATACTGTATATATGGAGACCATATCGATTCAAAAGAATTATACCTGTCCAAAAGGACAAATCTAATTCTTTCCAAATTCAACGTCTCCAACATCTCTGCTTTCCACATTTTAATTGTTGGAGATAATGTTCCCTTCCAAAATTTAAGTATCATTTTTTTCCCTATTATTAAACAGTAATCAAAAAAATTTCTTTGATTAACCGTGAGTACCAAATTTGGCTCCGGGATTCCGAATATTAATAATTTTGGGTCTGGGTCGAGTTCAACCTTAAGAACTTCCGAAATAACTTTAAAAATTTCAATCCAATAATAATTCAACCGTGGACACGTTACCAAACTATGTATTAAATTTGCTTCAAGATTCTTACATTTATCACAAATAGAGGAGAGACTAGGAAAAATACTTTTTAATTTGGTTTTCGAGTAGTGTAATCTATATATAACTTTAAATTGTATCAGTGTATGTCTGGCATTCAAAGAACACCAATGTATTCTTTGTAAGCATTCTTCCCAAGTTTCTTTTGTTATAGGTAATCCGATTTCATTTTCCCATGCTTGACGATATGTTTCAGTTGTTGGGTTCTCTTTATCTAAAATAATATTGTATATATAAGCTATAAGCTTATCCGTATTTGGATGTAAATTAAACAGCTCATCTAATAAGCCTGGTTCTTTTTTTTTATAGTCTTGTGTGTTACATTTAATAAAATCTCTAATTTGTAAATACCTAAAATGGTGTTGTGAAGGTAATCCAAAAATATCTTGTAACTCTTCAAATAATAAAAAATTTCCATTTCTATAAAGGTGTCCTATCCTTTTAATTCCTGAATCCTCCCACAGTCTAAACCCCGCATCTAAGATTGAGGGTTTAAACAGTGGGTTATTCCTAATTGGTAACCTAAAAGAAAGATTATCCAGATATAGGGTCTTAACTATCTGTTTCCAAATACGCCTATTATTATGAATTATAGGGTTGTCCCTATAAGTCTTTTTTTGTACTTCCTTTGGTGCGAAAATAATCGACTCTATATTGAAAGGTAAACAGTCTTCCTTTTCCATTTTTAACCACATTGGTTCAACATCCATATTTACCCACCAAAAATTCATATTCTTAATCTGGACTGCCCAAAAGTAATATAGAAAATTTGGAAATGCCAGCCCTCCATTTATCTTAGACTTACATAAGTGTTTTTTACTTATTCTATGACTTTTGTAATCCCAGACAAAATTATTAACTATAGTATCAATTTTTAAAAAAAAACTTTTTGGGAAAAAAAAAGGAATTGCCTGAAATAAATATAACAATTGTGGTAAAAAAATCATCTTTATAGCATTAATCCTACCGATCATAGATATAGGGAGTGTTTTCCAATATGAAATGTTTTTTTTAAGTTTCTCTAATAATTGATAATAATTAGCTTTAATTAATAATTTATAGGATTTAGACACATTGATTCCTAAATATTTAAATTTATCTGTAACTATTTTTAGTGGGTATTTTTGTAATATATTTACATTTATACCAGTTATAGGCATAATGTCACCTTTATTCCAATTAATCCTATATCCTGAAAATACGCTAAATTCATTTATAACATTAAATAACTTGGGAATACTACATTCCGGCTTAGTAATATAAATCAGAATATCATCTGCATATAAAGATATCTTATTATTTGTTGTGTCAGTATTATACCCATATATTTCGGGTTCTGATCTGATTCTTTCGGCCAGAGGTTCTATCACCAAAGCAAATAATAAAGGGGGCGCCGATTTTCTGCTGGCTTTTTCTTTACTGGTGGACGTGCCGGGCCGGTGCCTCGTGCCTCGTGCCTCAAAAGTTCGCAGGGCCCGTGTAACCGCGGTCCGCCGTCCGTGGTCCCTTCCAGACCGCACCTGGGATCTGTGACGGTTGGGGGCGGTGCATATGCTTCTATACTCGCTGAATCCCGGAGCTCCTGAACCCCCGTTTTCGCGCGGCTGCTTTTAAACACGGGGTGGTTCACATATCCACACTGCCCGTTGCCATCTGCGTGCACGGGCGCGCTGGATCCCGTCCGACAAGCTGCGGTTCGCTAGGGAGGACTTCCACCAGATGGAAGACATGGGTATCGTGCGACGCTCCGACAGCGAGAAGGCATCCCCGATACACATGGTCCCCAAATCATCTGGGGGATGGAGACCCTGTGGGGATTACCGATGCCTGAACGCTGGCACGATCGCGGACCGTTACCCTTTCCCGCACATTCAGGACTTCACGGCCCATTTGGATAGTGCTACCATTTTATCGAACGTGGACCTGGCGCGCGGCTACCACCAGATTCAAGTCCACCCCGATGAGGTGCCCAGAATGGCTCTCATCACCTCATTCGGCCACTTTGAGTGGCCGCGGATGCCCTTCGGTTTAAATAACTCCGTGCAGGCTTTCCAGCGGTTAAAGGATATGGAGAGTCGGTGACTGCAGTTCGTCTTCGTGCACCTGGAAGACATTGTGGTAGCCAGCCTCGCCCACCGGGAACACTGTGCGCACCTACGGGTGTCGTTCAGCGGTTTCAGGACTGGTGATCAATCCCGCCAAGTGTCAACTTGACCTGCGCTCTAATTCCTTCCTGGACCACCACGTCACCTCACAGGATGCTGCCCCTGTGCCAGCTGAGGTGGAGGCCATTCGGCAGCTTTCTCGGCTACTCGCCATCAAGGGGCTGCAGGAGTTCATCGGCATGGTTCATTTCCTCCATCGCTTCGTGCCGGCGGCGGCCCGGATCATGCGGCCTTTGTTTCACAGCCTGGCCGGTAAGCCACGTGACCTGGTGTGGGTCGCCGATACCGCGGCTGCTTTCGACGGAGTGAAGGAGGCGCTGACCAAGGTCACCATGCTGGTGCACTGGCGGGCTACTGCTCCGACTGCCCACAACGTGGACATCTCGGATACGGATGTCGGAGGGCATCTGGAGCAGTTCATCGCCGGAGCTGGCCGCCGCTTGCATTCTTTACCTGACACCTGAAGCCACCGGAGCGGAGCTACAGCGCTTTCGACCGGGAGCTCCGCGCCCTTTGTTTGGCGGTCCGCCATTTTCGTTATTTCCTTGAGGACAGGCCTTTCACGGCATTCACGGAACGCAAGACCCTGACGTTACCCTTTCGGAAGTTGTCCGACCACTGGGCAGCTCGGCAACAAAGGCACCTGCCATAGTGTCGGAGTACACCAGTGACATCCAGCACTTGGCAGGCAAACTAAACCTGATCCCAAAGTTGTGTCTCCCCCTGCGGTCCCGGCCCTGACGTCATTGGACCCCGTTGCGGACTTTTCCGTTCTGGCCGCCGCGCAACGCGAGGGTGCCGAAATGGATGTTTACCGGACGGCTGCTCGGGGTTAATATTGGCTGATGTCAATAGTAAAATAGACAATAGGTGCAGCAGCAGGCCATTCGGCCCTTCGAGCCATCAGCGCCATTCAATGTGATCATGGCTGATCAGTACCCCGTTCCTGCCTTCTTCCCATATCCCCTGACTCTGCTATTTAAGAGCCCTATCTAGCTCTCTCTTGAAAGCATCCAGAGAACCTGCCTCCACCGCCCTCTGAGGCAGAGAATTCCACAGACTCACCACACTCTGTGAGAAAAAGTGTTTACTCGTCTCCGTTCTAAATGGCTTACTCCTTATTCTTAAACTGTGGCCCCTGGTTCTGGACTCCCCCAACATCGGGAACACGTTTTCTGCATCTAGCGTGTCAAAACCATTAATAAACTTATATGTTTTAATGTGATCCCCTCTCATTCTTCTAAACTCCAGTGTGTACAAGCCCAGCTGCTCCATTCTCTCAGCATATTACAGTCCCGCTATCCCGGGATTTAACCCTGTATACCTATACTGCACTCGCTCAATAGCAATAATAGCCTTCCTCAAATTAGGGGACTAAAACTGCACACAATACTCCATGTGTGGCCTCACTAGGATCTGTCCATCTGCAAAAGGACCTATTTGCCTCTTTCCACGACTCTTGTTATGAACGACAACATGCCATTCGCTTTCTTCACTGCCTGCTGTATCTGCTTGCTTACTTTAATAGACTGATGAACAATGACCCCCAGATCCCGTTGTACTTCCCATTTTTCCAACATGGGGCCATTTAGATAGCAATCTGCCTTCCAGTTTTTGCTACCAACCTCTCATTTATCCGCATTAAACTTCATCTGCCATGCATCTGCCCACTCTCCCAAACCTTCCCAAGTCACCCTGCATTCTCATAGCATCCTCCTCACAGTTCCCGCTGCCACCCAGCTTTGAGTCATCTGCAAATGTGCTAATGTTACTTTGCATCCTTTCATCAAAATCATTGATGTATATTATAAATATCTGCGGTACCAGCACCGCGTCTTGCGGTACCTCACTAGTCACTGACTGTCATTCTGAAATGGACCCGTTAAGCCTTACTCTTTGTTTCCTGTCTGCCAACCACTTCTCTATCACGTCAGCATTCTACCTCCAATGCCATGTGCCCTCATTTTGCCCACTAATCTCCTCTGTGGGAATTTAACAAATGTTTGCTGAAAGTTCCGCTACACTACATCCTCTGGCTCTCCCTTGTCCACTTTCCTAGTTACATCTTCAAAAATGTCCAGAAGATTAGTGAAGCATGACTTCCCCTTCGTAAATCCATGCTGACTCGTAAAGATCTTGTTACTGCTATCCAAATGTGTGGCTATTTCATCTTTCATAATTGACTCCAGTATCTTCCACACCACCGATGTCATAGAATCATAGAATCATAGAAAATAGGTGCAGGAGTAGGCCATTCGGCCCGTCGAGCCTTCACCGCCATTCAATATGATCGTGGCTGATCATCCAACTCAGTATCCTGTATCTGCCTTCTTTCTACATCCCTTGATGCCTTTAGCTACAAGGGCCACATCTAGCTCCCTCTTCAATATAGCCAATGAACTGGCCTCAAATACCTTCTGTGGCAGAGAATTCCACAGACTGACAACTATCTGTGTAAAAAAAGATCTTCTCATCTCGGTCCCAAAAGACTTCCACCGTATCCTTAAACTGTGATCCCTTGTTCTAGACATCCCCACCATCGGGAACAATCTTCCTGCATCTAGCCTGCCTAACTCCTTAAGAATGTTGTAAGCCTCTATAAGATCTCCTCTCAATCTCCTAAATTCCAGCGAGTACAAGCCGAGTCTATTATGTCTTTCTTCATATGAAGTCCTGCCATCCCAGGAATCAGTCTGGTGAACATTCTCTGTACTCCCTCTTGGCAAGAATGTGTTTCCTCAGATTAGGAGACCAAAACTGTACGCAATACTCCAGATGTGGCCTCACCAACTGCAGTAGAATCGCCCTGCTCTTGTACTCAAATCTATTTGCTATGAATGCCAACATACCATTCGCTTTCTTCGCAGCATTCTGCACCTGCATGCCTACTTTCAATGTCTGGTGTACCATGCCAATCAGGTCTCGTTGCATCTCCCCTTTACCTAATCGGCCACCATTCAGATAATAATCTACCCTCCTGTTTTTGCTGCCTCACCTTTATCCACATTATACTGCATCTGCCACGGATTTGCCCACTCACCCACCCTATCCAAGTCACCTTGCAGCTTCCTAGCATCCTCCTTACAGCTAACACTGCCCCCAGCTTCGTGAAATACACAAACTTGGAGATGTTGCATTTAATTCCCTCATCCGCATCATTCATATATATTGCAAATAGCTGGGGCCCCCGCATTGAGTCTTGCGGTACCCGACCAGTCACTGCCTGCCATTCTGTAAATGACCCGGTTACTCCTACTCTTTGCTTCTTGTCTGCCAGGCAGTTCTCTGCCCACATCAGTACTGAACCCCCAATACAGTGTGCTTTACGTTTGTATGCTAATCTCTTATGCGGGACCTTGTCGAAAGCCTTCTGAAAGTCCAGATATAACACATCCACAGGTTCTCCCTTATCCACTCTACTATTTACAGCCTCAAAAAATTCTATAAGGTTCGTCAGACATGATTTACCTTTCATAAATCCATGCTAACTTTGTCCAATCATTTCACTGCTTTCCAAATGTGCTGCAATCCCATCTTTAATAACTGACTATAGCATTTTCCCCACTACCGATGTTAGACTAATTGGTCTGTAATTCCCCGCTTGCTCTCAACCTCCATTTTTAAGAACTGGGGTTACATTACCTACCCTCCAATCCTCATGAACTACACCGGAATCAAAAGAGTTTTGAAAAATTATCACTAATGCATCCACTATGTCTGGGGCTACTCCTTAAGTACTCAGGTATGCAGCCTAACTGGCCCTGGGGATTTATCGGTCTTTAATCCATTCAATTTACCGAATAGCATTTCCCTATCCTGGATTTCACTCAGTTCCTCCATCTCATTTGACCCCCGGCCCCTGCTATTTCCGTCAGATTATTTATGTCTCCCTTTGTGAAGACAGAACCAAAGTAGTTATTCAATTGGTCTGCCATGTCCTTGTTCCCAATGATCAATTCACCAGTTTCTGACTGCAAGGGACCTACATTTGTTTTAACTAACCCTTTTCTCTTCACATACCTATAGAAACGTTTGCAGTCCGTTTTTATGTTCCGTGCCAGTTTTTTTTCATAATCTATTTTCCCTTTCCTAATTGAGCACTTTGTCTTCCTCTGCTGGACTGAATTTCTCCTAGTCCTCTGGTAGGCTGCTTTTTTCTGGCTAATTTGTATGCTTCATCTTTAGTTTGGACACTATCCCTGATTTCCCTTGTTACCCACGGATGCACTACCTTCCCTGATTTATTATTTTGCCAAAGTCGGATGAACAATTGTTGTAGTTCATCCATGCCGTCTTTAAATGCCTTCCATTGCAAATCCACCGTCAACCCTTTAAGAATCACTTGCCAGTCTATTTAGGCCAATTCACGTCTCATACCCTCAAAGTTACATTTCTTTCAAAGTCAAAGTCAAAGTCAAACAAACTTTATTCTCATTTAGAAATACATTGATAAATGCAGTTCCAAACGAAATTACGTTGCATTTGGCTCCCTGTGCAATACGATAAATTAACAGAAGTGTAGGCATGGATAAAAAGGATAAAATAATAAATAGACAATGGTGGCAGCCCATTACATGGCATTCAGGAGTCTGAAGGCTCGTGGGAAAAAGCTGTTGCAGAACCTTGATGTTCTGCTCCTTATGCTGCGATATCTTTTTCCCGAGGGCAGCAGAGTGAACAGACCGTGGTGGAGATGTGTGGGGTCTTGTATAATACTGCTGGCCTTAGACACGCAGCGTTTGGTTGCAATATCCCCGATTGAGGGGAGAGAGGTCCCGATGATTTTTTCCGCTGTCCTCACCACTCTCTGCACAGACTTCCAGTCGGAGGCTCTACAGTCCCCAAACCAGACAGAGATACAGCTGGTCAGAATACTCTCTATGCTGCCCCTGTAGAAAGTAGTGAGGATGGGATGGGGGAGGTGAGCTCTTCTCATCCGGCGCAGAAAGTGCAACCGCTGCTGCGCTCTCTTAACTGTTGATGAGATGTTATTCGACCAGGTCAGACTGTTGGTGATCTGCACCCCCAGGAACTTTGTGCTACTGACCACCTCCACATCGCTGTCATTGATGTCAAGTGGTGTGGGAATGTGCCGGGTTTTCCTGAAGTCGACGATAACCTCCTTTGTTTTTTCAACACTCAGGATCAGGTTGTTCGTATTGCACCAGTCCACCAGTTGTTTCACCTCCTCCCTGTAAGCCAGCTCATTGTCGTCCCTGATGAGGCCCACCACTGTTGTGTCATCTGCGTACTTCATATGTGGTTTCTACTAAACCTGGCACAACAGTCGTGAGTCATCAGGGTGAACAGCAGTGGACTCAGGACACAGCCCTGAAGGTAGCAGGTGCTCAGAGAGATGGTGTTGGAGGTGTTACTTCCAACCCTCACAGACTGGGGTCTGTCAGTGAGGAAGTCCAGTAGCCAGTTACACATGGGGGTGCCGAGGCCCAATGGAACCAGTTTGCTTATCAGGTGCTGGGGGATAATGGTGTTGAATGCTGAACTGAAATCCACGAACAGCATACGCACATAGGTGTTTTTCTCCTCTAAATGTTCCAGGCTCAGATGGAGTACGGAGGATATAGCGTCCTCTGTGGAGCGGTTTGGCCTGTAAGCAAACTGGTATGGGTCGAGTGTGGAGGGGAGTCTGGAGGTGATGTGATCCCTGACCAGCCTCTCGAAGCACTTCATCATTATGGGGGTGAGTGCTACAGGGCGGTAGTCATTGAGACATTGTATGTTGGATTTTTTTGGCATTGGAATGATGGTGGCAGTCTTGAAACATAATGGGACGACAGCCTGGTTCAGCGAGGTGTTAAATATGTCCGTAAGTACATGTGCCAGCTGATCAGCACATTCCTTGAGCACCCGCCCTGGTATGTTATCAGGGCCTGCAGCCTTTCGTGCGTTCACTCCTTTTAAGGTCCTCCGTACATCCACTATGTCAAGACTGAGTGCCTTTTCCTCACAATGAGGAATACCTTTGCTTGCAGGTGTGTTATTTAATGCCTCGAACCGACCAAAGTAGTTGTTGAGTTCATTGAGGAACTCAATGTTGTCATCACAGGGTGGTGAAGCAGTCTTATAGTCCGTGATTGATTTGATTCCCTGACATATGCGCCTGGTGTTCTTGGGGTCATGGAAGAAGCTGATAATCCTTAAAATCATAACCCTTGTTTCTGAATTAACAATGTCACTCTCCATCCTAATGAAGAGATCAGCCATGTTATGGTCACTCTTGCCCAAGGGGCCACGCACAACAAGACTGCTAACTAACCCTTCCTCATTACTCAGTATCCAGTCTAGAATAGCCTGCTCTCTCGTTGGTTCCTCTACATGTTGGTTTAGAAAACTATCCTGCATTTCTTCCAAGAAAATCCTCTTCCTCAGCACCCCTGCCAATTTAATTCACAATAGCTATATGTAGATTGCTGTCACTCATTATTATTTTTTACCCTTGTTGCACGCATTTCTAATTGCTTGTTTGATGCCATCCCCAACTCCGCTGCTACTGTTCGGTGGTATGTATAGTCTATATTGGTCTATAATAGTATGACTAAGCGAAAACCTACCAGTTTGAAGTTCGATCTTTAATAATGAGGAGTTACGATGTGGGTTATGTGAAGAACACGTCAGCTCGCATGCGCGTCAATCTTCGAAGCAGTGGTGTGAATTCACAGACAGGAATAGTTGACCTGAGAATAGTAAGACTGAAGAAACTAGAACTACCAGCTGAGGAGGGGTTGGGAGCGGAGGGCACGTAATCCCTCATCGTAACTCCTCATAAAATAAAGATCAAATTTCAAACTGTAAGTATTCGTTTAATCTTACTTTTTTACTTCGGAGTCACGTGAGTGACTACATGAATATTTTAAAGCACTACGTGAATATTTCATGCCGAAGAACGAATCCATGCGTCACACAGTGCAGAGTTGACCAAAGAAGAGTGGACAACAAACAGTATTCAGTCATGACATAAATGAAACATGTCGACAATTTAATGTACATGTAGATATACAACAATTGTCACCTCTCTACCCGAGAGGGACTATAAACCCAAACTTAAAACAGAGTTCGCAAACACACTTGGTCAGGCTAAGGGTTTGTTATAGAATGTTTGAAATGTAGTTTCTGAGGACCATCCTGCGGCCGATTGAATCTGGGCTAGTGGAACATCCATTGCCCTCGCTGCGGACGTAGCTGCAGCCCTGGAATGAGATTTAAACAATTCAGTATCAATCCCAGCATCTGCCAGAACCTGTTTGAGCCATCTGGAAATGGTCGTGCTGAATCCCTCTTATGTAGTTTCTTGAGGCTTATAAATAATGTTAGCTCAGACCCCCTAAGCCACTTGGTGATGTTGATGTATTGCTGGAGTTAAGTGACTACACATAATTTGGTAACCAAGGGATAGGCCATGAACTGTAACTTAAGACCCGAAGTGTCTGGCACAATTTAGGGCACTGTAGCGTATTTTGTCATCAAAATGCAGTTTTGAGAGGAACTCCAAAACATCCGAAATGTGAACTGTGTCATGCGAGGTATCGGACTGCGCACAGAACGCTTCCCATTTCCTTACATAGGAGGCGTATTGTTTTGGGGTACTGCTTCTCCAGGCCGCGATTATCACATCCACAGTGCGATCAACTAGTCCCAGTCCGAGGAAAGGTCTTCTCATAACTTGCAAATCAATAGTTCAGCCGATCATGCAGAGGATGCAGCGCCCCAGAAATGGGATCAGTTAACAGAGACCTGCTTTTGGGAGCCGTCATTAATGATTCTACAACCATGCTCAGGATGAGAGTGTACCGTGGTTGAGTATGCCATTCAGGGACTACTAGGATGCCGGAGGCACAGTCCTGCTGATTCTTTTCGCAGACATTGACTGACAAGGCAGAATGGGGGAAATGCATAGAAAAACATTCCTCCCCAATGTAACGAGAAGGCGTCTACCGCTACTGCCCCAGGGTCTGGCTACCATGCAACATACTTCGGTGACTGATGATTTAATCTTGAAGCAAACAAATCTATATCCGGTGTTCCATACCTAGAGACAATATCCTTAATCACTCTATGATTCAACATCCATTCTATGTTGTCATCGAATTTACGTAACCTGGTGTTCGCCACTGCGTTGAATCTAACTGGAGGGTAGGTAGCTGAAACACAAATATTCCTAATGATGCCCCCGTGCCAAATGATGTTAGCCAATTTATCACATGATGCTGACTTGATGCCACCCATGCGATTTATGTAAGCCACAGCTGTGGTGTTATCTATCTGTAATTGAACATGCAGATGGTGCATATGCCCGCAATAAGCCTTCAGACCGTAGAGGGCTGCGAGCAATTCCAAATAGTTAAAACCATGCACCTGTAGAAAAGATAGCTCATGCATATTCCATCTGCCACCGCAGCTAGAAACGGTGTCAGTGGCGTCCCAGCCCAGGTCATTGGTATCGGCCTGTAAAATAACAGAAGGGCTTTCGATTGAAATATTGCCTGAAAAATGCAAAATATTGGCTTTCCACCACTGCAGCTCGGCAACAGCTTCAGCCGGTAATTACATAGCCCTGTCAAAGTGGCCCAAATTGTGGCAGAGTGCCTGCACCTTTGCTCTTTGAAATTGCTGATAGTGCAAATGCCCATATTTAGCAGCTGGAAAGGTGGCTACCAATTGTCCAATTAAGCTTACAACTTGACGAATTGTAGGCAGCTGCTATGTAATTAGACAGTTGCAGGCTTCAATTAACTTCAATCTCTTGCCTTTAGGCAGAGTCGCAGACATGTGATTTGAGTCAATAGTAAATCCCAAATAGTCCATAACTCTGGATGGTGTCAATCTGGATTTTTCTGGGTGAATTAGGAACCCCAACAGCTCGAACACGAGCTTGGCAGCTTACACCGACGAGAAAGTTAACTCCAGAGTTTTACCTATGATAATAATATCATCCAAATAAGCCATTACTATGTGTTTTTCAGCTCATAATAGAGCTATAACCAGTTTTAATATTTTAATGAACAATCTGGGAGCTGAGGTTAACCCATTAGGCAACACTTTAAACTGCCATAGTTGCCCCATCCAGGTAAATTGCTGGTATTCTCTGTGATCCTTGTGAACATGCAGAGAATAATAGGCATCTTTGAGGTCGATGCTAGCCATATAACATCCCTTGGAAATCAATTGTTTGGCAGTAACGAAGGTTTCCATTTTGAAATGTTTGTACAGCACAAAGGTATTAAGTTTGGTTAAGTCCAGGATGATGCTGTCCCCCCGCCCCCATCCTCCTTTTGCCTGGTAAATATGTTGGAAACGAATTGGTGAGGTTCATAATACGTTTTTTCAAATAACTTTTTTTGATATAATGCCAGAATTTCAGCCTGAATCTCCAAACCATCCTGTTGTGAACGAACAAAAGGTACGGTTCGGAGCATGCTACTTGGGTGGCAGTGAGCCAGAAAAATCAATTTGGAACCCATCTATACGGCGCAGTATGAAAAAGTCAGACGTTATCCACATCCATTCATGCAAAAAGAAACGTAACCTACCACCAACATTCAACAGACCCACACCCCGTATATTATATGGTGAACCAGACCCACCCACCTTCGTGGATATTGGTGAAGTCTTGATGTTCATTCTCTCCCCTTTTTGGAGATTGAGGTGCTGGAGGGCGCCAGTGGCGCATCTTCGCTGTCGGCCGGCTTGGGCCATGTACTGAAAAATGCGTCCGGCTGTTTATTTCCGCACTCGGACTGGAGGTGGGTTCCGCAGACCGTTTGGTGTTGGTAGACGAATAGGGGTGCTGTCGTCGAAAGGACATGGGTCTGTTCACACGGGGAGCCCGAAGTAGCCCCACAGCATTCGACTCGTCGTCCAGTTCCTTCATTTGCTTGGACAGGTGTTCTCCAAACATGTAGTTGGTAGGCTGTACATTGCTAGACCTGCACAACCCTGAAAATTTGCGGTTGAGGACGGGGCGAATGGCATTGTTGTGAAAGCAATTTATTTCAAAGTGTGCGTTGCACAACAATGCCATTGCGTCCCGTTGACCCTCAGATAGGGAGCTGCCGTCTACGGACCTAGCGAATGCTGTCACCCGGACGCCAACAGCTTCAGGATTCTCTGCATGTTGACGCCTTGGATCTTAGTGCCGCCACCAATTTAGCTGCAAATGGAACTATTCACAGCCGGTACATTCAAGGAGGCGCAGTTGCTCGGCGTGTCGTACTTGATGGGGGGCTCCATTAATACCTGTTCTGGAAGCTGGTGAGAAGAGTGGAAGTTTATACTGGCAACCAGCTCTTCGTCCAGCGGCTCCCCGACCTGTGACGGCACTGCGAACTTAGAGACCATGAAAGGTATCTCTGCTTCTCGCGGGTCCCGTATCGCGGGACGTTCCGTCGGCTCGCTGAAATGCGAGTCCACCCAGGACTGATGTCATCCGCTCCCATCCTCGGATATGGAGATATAAGGTACCCTGCACCAGGGTATGCTCCCAACTATGGAGCATATCACGTTGGAGCATCTTCTACATAAGATGCTCCACTCGGGAAAGACGTCCAAAGACGCCTCGAGTTTCCTTCCGACCCGCGGGGTAGCCACAGTGCTCTCCGGGTGCAACGAGTCCGTAGTCACTGGCTGGGTAGTCTGCGACCGCGATGGCGAACTGGACGGCCGCCCGCTGACCGCAACCGCACGGTCTTCTGAAGCGGTTCTCTCCGCGGCTCGTCGATACTTCATCTCAGTTTATCCATATTTTTCCGTTCTTGAACTGTAAAAAAAACAAGAAAAAACGGCCGCAGGCTAAGTGGAAACACTCACCCGAAGGCCTTTTATACCTACCGCTGGTGGAGCGACGCGCCAACCAGCCAGTCGCAGCGCCATGCGTTGACGTAATGACGCCCATACGAGCTGACGGGTTCTTCACGTAGTCGCTCATGTGACTCCGAAGTAAAATTCCCTGTTTTCTCTCTCCGGCCTTTCTTTCGGTCCGGCAGGTGTATCTGTCCTCTACGACGTTTCCACCAGGACACCACGCCCTGTCTTCCCCGTGTGTTGGCGGCAGCGTTTCTTTGACGTAGTCCACGGTCTGGCCCATCCTTCCATCCAGGCGACTTCTGCACTGGTGGCGGACATGTTTGACTGGCTGGGCCTTCGTAAGCAGGTAGCAACCTGGGCTAGGGCCTGCATTCCCTGTTATACGTCGAAAGTCTAGCGGCATGTGGGAGCGCCTCTTCGGGATTTCCGGACCCCCTCCAGCTTTCAGCATATTAATGTCGATTTGGTAGGTCCGCAGCCGACGTCTCGCGGTGCACCCACCTACTGACCATCGTGGATTGCTTCGTGAGGTGGCCAGAAGCAGTTCCACACGCTGACCCCTCCGCCGTGTCTTGTGCTCGGGCTCTCGCGCCGCACTGTATAGCTCGTTTTGGTGCGCATGCGAACATCTCCATTGACCGTGGGGCACAGTTTACTTCGGCTATGTGGTCGGCTCTGGCACAGCTGTATGTGGCGCAGATGCATAACACAACCGCCTATCACCAGATTGATGTACTCCCATCTACGTACAATATCATGTCAGGGCCCTCTATATGTGCGTATCTCAAGTCCTCCTCACAGATGTTTCCTCCTCGAGTATAATCCAACAGTCATGCCCCGCCTATGACTACTCATCTGGGCGTGAAACAAGAACATATGTCAGGTTAATTGTTGCACAATGCCTAAACTGACGCTTCGGGTTATTTAAGAAGAAAATGTCATATTTGTTCTGATGAGCCATTGATATGTGCTGAGTCTGGAGTTGCCCTAACAAGGCTGCCACTGAATGCAAACTATATAATACTATCTCCTGCTGTCAGGTCAAATGTGCAGCAGACTGTAACCTATTAAATATGGTGGTCAGAATTTGAGTGCATAATCGCTGTCCCCTTGGCACTGGGTCGAGTTCACTTGAAAAATAGACCACTGCTCTATGCCTTTACCCATGTTTTTCAGTAAGGACTGCCGTCGAGCTCTCTGAGAAAATGTTGCAATAGTGTTGGAAGAGTCTGTCGTAAAGTGGTCTTCCCAATGCTGGGGCCTTTATCATCTATTTATTTAAGTTCTCAAAGGCCTCTTGTGCTTCCTTGGTTAGTTGAAATCCATCTTGTTTACTTGTACAGGGTGTCAGCTCTTTAGTTTCTAAAGCTATGTTAGGTATCCAAGGTCTCAGTATCAGTTATTAAAGATGGGATAGCAGCACATTTGTAAAGTGGTGAATTCATTGGACAAAGTCAGCATGGATTTACGAAATTTGTTCCTGATGTTGGGGAGGTCCAGAACAAGGGGTCACAGTCTAACGATAAGGGGGAATTCGTTTAGGACCGAGCTGTGGAAAACATTTTTCACACAGAGATTGACGAACCTCTGGAATTTTCTGCCACAGTAGGTAGTTGAAGCCAGTTCATTGGCTATATTTAAGAAGGCGTTAGATGTTGCCCTTGTGGCTAAAGGGATCAGGGGGTATGGAGAGAAGGCAGGTACAGGATACTGAGTTGGATGATCAGCCATGATCATATTGAATGGCGGCGCAGGCTCGAAGGGCCGAATGAGCTACTCCTGCACCTATTTTCTATGTTTCTATGGTTCTATGTTTCTATGTCTCCAGTAATTGACCATACCAAACCATTAATTATTTTGTTTTTCTTCTATAGGAATCGTGAATTCACAAATTGGTTCGAGTCTGCTTTTTTCTTGTCTCCTTTCTGTTACTGAAATTATGACTTTCGACTGGGAGACAACAGTCGACTGGGATACCTTTTGTGGATTGGTTTATGCATGGCAACCAATCATAATAGACTAGCATCACTAACCCCACCTTACTGTATCATTTAGTTTAACATCCACTTCCTATACAGCGCATTTCTGGAAACAGCTAGAATGTTCTCACAACTAACGATCTTCTGTACTGCGTTAGTCTGCACATTGATTAAATATGATCTTGGATTATATATCGTGTGATTCTCTTGTTTACGTGTTGTAAACATTGGGAAAACCCACCGCTTCTGTAAATCAGGCTTTATTTTATTTTGTGAGTTTGTTTCAACACACATTTAAAGGTGGTTCTTCCCATTGGAAACATCATTTCCCCCCGTAAGCATCCTGAGTGGAGCTTTCCGCAATCAAGCTAGACAATCTAGCGTACCAACAGAAGTGCAGTCATTCTTCATAGTCCGCGATGAACTGGTCATACAGGATGGCGTCATAGTTAAGGACCATAAAGTCGTGATTCCCTCATCATTGCATGTGGAATACTACAATGAGTCGCACAGCGGGCACCCAGGAATTGATGCCACGCTGGCCCAAGCGCAGAACCTGGTTTACTGACCTGGGATGGCCAAGTACATACGGGACCATACTGCCTCCAACCCCACCTGCAACAGCGTAGCACCACACCAGCAGAGGCAGCCCCTAATGCAACAAGATCCACCAGCTCTGCCCTGGATGTCGGTGGCGGCAGAAATTTTCGAATGGCGCGGTCAGCACTATCTCGTCTTAGTGGACACCTTTCCAAACTGGTTTTTATACTGTACCTACTGACCTCCACCACCTCTGAGATGGTCATTCGAAAACTAAAGAAACATGTCTCTGCATTCGGCGCACCCGTCCGCTTGCAGACCGACAACGGAGGACAATTTACCAGGCACGATTTCAAGCTCTTTGCCAACCGATGAAACTCCCACCATGTCACGAGCAGCCCCGAATGCCCACAGAGTAACGGGCTCGCTGAACGAGCTGCCAGAAGCACAAAACACCTGACTGAACGAGCACCCCTTGACAATTCAGATTTGTACCTCGATCTTTTAAATCTCAGGAACATTGTTGGAGACGGGAGCCTGGGTTCCCCAGGCCAGCGACTGATGTCCAGAACAACGAGACCTCCAATTCCGATTGCTCAGCAGAAGCTGATACCGCAGGTGCTGAAGCCAGCAACAATCCAAACGCGTATTCAGGAGAAACACGACTTTCAGAAACGATCGTATGACAAATCCATCAAACCACTTACGACTCTAGTGCCGGGCCAGGTCGTTCGTTTACAAACTCCTATGTGACATTCCCGTCCGGGTACTGTTGTGCTCCTGGTTGAATAACCTCGATCTTACGTTGTGGACTATGATGGCACCGTACACCGCAGAAGTCGCCAACATTTGCATGCTGTGAAGGACCCCGTCCGTCACCAGCCGGTCCGTATGTTCCACCGCTTCAGTTCCAACCGTTTGCTGATGTACCTTATACCGACCGCAGCATGTCTAACACAACACTCCGACTAGCGGCTGTGACTAACCAAGGGATTACACTCCCGCATGCTCCCCCTGTCGGCCACTTCGGTTATCCCCTCTTTTGTCCCTTAAACTCGTTGGGCATTCCCTACTCCAGTGACCCGACCCTCCATATATATAGCATCGATCTCTTCCGAGTATTCTATGTCTGCACCAATTTGATCCAGGTGATATCGTCTCAAAGGCAGACAATGGAAGGTATTTAAAGACTGTATGGATGAAGTACAAAAGTTGTTCATACCAGTTTGGCAAAAGAATAAATCGGGGAAGGTAGTGCATCCATGGATAACAAGGGAAATCGGGGATAGTGTAAAAACAAAAGATGAGGCATACAAATTTGCCAGAAAAAGCAGCCTACCGGAGGACTGGGAGAAATTCAGAATGGAGCAGAGGAGGATAAAGGGCTTAATTAGGAAAGGGAAAATAGATTATGAAAGGAAACTGGCAGGGAACATAAACACTGACTGCAAAAGTTTTTATAGATATGTGAAGAGAAAGAGACTAGTTAAAACAAATGTTGGTCCCTTGCAGTCAGAAACAGGTGAATTGATCATGGGGAACAAGGACATGGCAGACCAATTGAATAACTACTTTGGTTCTGTCTTCACTAAGGAAGACATAAATAATCTGCCGGAAATAGCAGTGGAACGGGGGTCAAATAAGATGGAGGAACTGAGTGAAATCCAGGTTAGGCGGGAGGTGGTGGGTAAATTGAACGGATTGAAGGCCGATAAATCCCCAGGGCCAGATAGTCTGCATCCCAGAGTACTCAAGGAGGTAGCCACAGAAATAGTGGATGCATTAGTGATAATTTTTCAAAATTCCTCAGATTCTGGAGTAGTACCTGAGGATTGGAGGGTAGCTAATGTAACCCCACTTTAAAAAAAAAATGAGGGAGAGAGAAAGCGGGGAATTACAGACCAGTTAGTCTAACATCGGTAGTGGGGAAACTGCTAGAGTCAGTTATTAAAGATGGGATAGCAGCGCATTTGGAAAGTGGTGAAATCATTGGACAAAGTCAGCATGGATTTACGAAAGGTAAATCATGTCTGACAAATCTGATAGACTTTTTTGACGATGTAACTAGTAGAGTGGATAAGGGAGAACCAGTGGATGTGTTATATCTAGACTTTCAGAAGGCTTTCGACAAGGTCCCGCATAAGAGATTAGCATACAAACTTAAAGCACACGGTATTGGGGGTTCAGTATTGATGTGGATAGAGAACTGGCTAGCAGACAGGAGGCAAAGGGTAGGAGTAAACGGGTCCTTTTCAGAATGGCAGGCAGTGACTAGAGGGGTGCCGCAAGGCTCAGTGCTGGGACCCCAGCTATTTACAATATATATTAATGATTTGGACGAGGGAATTCAATGCAACATCTCCAAATTTGCAGATGATACCAAGCTGGGGGGTATAGTTAGGTGTGAGGAGGATGCTTGGAGGCTGCAGGGTGATTTGGGTAGGCTGAGTGAATGGGCAGATGCATGGCAGATGCAGTATAATGTGGATAAATGTGAGGTTATCCACTTTGGTGGCAAAAACATGAGGGTAGACTATTATCTGAATGATGGCAGATTAGGAAAGGGGGAGATGCAACGAGACCTGGGTGTCATGGTACACCAGTCATTGAAAGTAGGCATGCAGGTGCAGCAGGCAGCGAAGAAAGCAAATGGTATGTTAGCATTCATAGCGAAAGGATTTGAGTATAGGAGCAGGGAGGTTCTACTGCAGTTGTACAGGGTTTTGGTGAGGCCACACCTGGAGTATTGCCTACAATTTTGGTCTCCAAATCTGAGGAAAGACATCCTTGCCATAGAGGGGGTACAGAGAAGATTCACCGGACTGATTCCTGGGATGTCAGGACTTTCATATGAGGAAAGATTGGATAGACTCGGCTTGTACTCGCTGGAATTTAGAAGATTGAGGGGGGATCTTATAGAAACTTACAAAATTCTTAAGGGGTTGGACAAGCTAGATGCTGGAAGATTGTTCCCGATGTTGGGGGAGTCCAGAACAAGGGGTCACGGTCTAAGGATAAGGGGGAATTCCTTTAGGACCGAAATTAGGAAAACATTCTTTACACAGAGAGTCGTGAGTCTCTGGAATTTCATTTCGGAGTCACGTGAGTGACTTCGTGAAGAGCCCGCCGGCGGGCATGCTCGACATATCGTCGTACCGCGTTGCTGCGACGGCTGGCGGTGGAGCGCGCTCCTCGCCAGCCCTTCAGAAGGGGCCACGGAGGTAAGTATTCTACCTTTAGTTGGTGGTCCTTGTTGTTGGGTTTGTCTTGCAGCAAGGACATGGATGGGAGTTCCAAGGGCCGGAGGACGTCAGGACGAGTTCGCCGGTCAACAGTTCCGGGGCCTTTACCATCGGCAGTACCTGCATCGCAGGCCAGGACTCAGGCGGAGATGTGGGTAAGCCCTGTGTTTACAGGTCCAGATCCGCCAGCACACCACAGCTCGGAGGAGTTCGACGAGGAGGAGTGTGGTGTGCCGCCAGAGCAGGGGGACCCTGCCATGGCAGTCAGGTCGTCAGCGGGCTCGCTGGCGACCTCGAGCTGGGTGCGTGCGGCTGCACGGCCTGTTCCACTCCGAGAAGGGGAAGGGCAGGAGCCCAGAAGCCTAACCCTACCAGGGCTAAGGCATTGCCTGACACGGAGGAGCGGTCAGGTTCGAGGGAAAGACCCGGGGCGGCTGTGAGGTCCAGCCGGCACGCCCCGACTCTCGACGCCGGGACGGGTCGGTCGAGTCGGGTCTCGTCACGGTCGCCGAGCCCCCCATGGATGGGTGGGCTAGACCATGCGTCGGCAACGTCCACGATGTGGGCAGCCGGCAAGACTGCGCGGGCCCCAGGCAGCCATGCTTCGGCTGGTGCCGACACCTCGCCGCAAGTGCCCTTAGTGGCAGCGGCTTCAGCTCCCGCTAAACGGAGGCGGTTGAACACGCCCGCGCAGGAATCGCGCAGTTCGCCTCGGCGGCTGTTAGCGACAACTACCGGCACCGGCAGGGCCTCGACGAGGTGCGGGCCGATGACAGGAGCCCGGTTTTCTTTTCAGAGCCGGAGGACTCCGACCACCTGAGTGTTCAGGGTGAAGGGCGTATTGACCGTATGGAGCGGCTGCTGGAGCTCCTGCTTCAACGTCAACAACAGCAGGGCAGCAACAGGCACAGGGCGTCTTCACAAACATCTACTATCAGCCTGGAGCAGCAGGAAGAAGTCCTCATCCAGGCAATGAGCCGTCACAAGGCTCCATCCAATTGCAACTCCCTCAACGTGCCTGTGGTCAATACGCCGATATGGGGCAACATCAGTGCGGCTATCCGTCAACAGAAGGTAAAACTGCAGCGGATCCTGAAGCTCCTCACGGCCGGTATTGCCGCCTTTGTGCGGTCGGTGGACGGGGACGAATTGAATTTGGACCAGGGAGATGCCCTGGCCCTCCTGTGCGCGACCCAGCACGAAATTAACGGGTTTCGCAAAACCAGCATCCGCCCAGCGCTCAATCCAAAGTTTGCAGGAGTGTGCAAACCACCGCCGCCGCCCCCGCCCCGTCAGCTCTTTGGGAAGGACCTCTCGAAGAGAGTCAAAGAGCTTGACGAGCAAGCCAAAACGGTGGGGATCATGCGCCCTCAGAGTGCCCCCACACCGTCAGGCTCAAAGTCTCCATACATTCGATCACGAGGGTCTGCCAGTACCTCGACGAGGACCCACCCTCAAGCTCCACAACGACAGCAACATCAGACCCAGCACCAGGGGTCTTTTTTAGGACAGGGTCGGCAGAGACCCTGGTGGAAAACGAAGACGCAGCGCCCTCAAGCCAACCCAGCACCTCCACGTCCACACACGCGTGTCAAGGACCGCCGGTAACCACGGAGGTGAGGGGGTCTGGTTCTCTCTTTTCTCTCTGTTTAACTTCACATGTTGGTGGTCACCTTCGGTGGTTTTTTGGGTGCATGAGGTAATTTCACTGGTGACGAGTATGTGTTGCAGAATATTCAGGGGCATAAAATTGAGTTTATTAATGGCGACATTCCTCCATCCCAGCACATGCCCGCTCGAACATTTAAAATTATCTGCTGCAGAACAGGCAGCCGGCTATAAGGAATTGTTAAGTCTTGAGCAAAGGAGTGATTAAGAGAGTGGTGCATGAGCCAGTTGAATTTGTTTCGAACATATTCACCAGACCTAAGAAGGATGGAAGTTGTCGTGTCATTATTGATCTAACCCGTTTGAATACTTTTGTAACATATTCTCATTTTAAAATGGATACGATGAAACAACCAAATCATTGATTTCTCATGGTTGTTTTATGGCATGCATCGGTTTAAAAGACGCATATTATTCCGTATCGGTCCAGAAATGTGACAGAAGGTTTTAAAAATTCATCTGGATGGGGCAACTCTGGCAGTACAAGGCTTTGCCTAATGAGCTCACCACAGCCCTAGATTGTTCACTAAATTAGTGAAGCCAATTATGGCTTATTTGAGACAACGACACCATATAGTATGGCCTATTTAGATGATGTCTTAATTGTGGGCCACACCCTGGAATTGGCTGAACAGGGTGTTGCAGCTGCTGTCAATATATTTCAACAATTGGGGTTTATTGTCCATCCAGAGAAATCAAAGTTCTACCCTGCCCAGGTGATTAATTACCTAGGGTTCACGGTGAACTCTATAAGCATGAGGGTTACCATTCCAATTAACAAGATTGAGGAGGTTACCCAGGTGTGTCAAGATTTAATCCGCACCAATATACCATCGATTCGGCACTTAGCTACAATAATTGGGAAGCTGGTAGCTTTGTTTTCGGCAGCGCGATATGGACCTTTGCATTATCAGAATTTGCAAAGAGCTAAAATTGCTGCGTTAAAACAGAACGCTGGTTATTATGATCGGTCCATGCAGCTGCCGCCCGAAGCGATAAATGAGTTGCAATGGTGGGTGTGTCACATTAGCAACTCATTCAAGCCTATTAGGGAGGCTAATCCGGTGGTATATTTGCAAACTGATGCAAGCTCCAATGGTTGGGGATCCACGAATAATTGCTCTAGTTGTGGTGGCAGATGGGACACCCTTGAATCAACGATGTTGTTAACTCAAGGGATTAAATATTTGGAGTTGCTGGCAGTATTCCACGGACTTCGTGCGTATTGTTCTAAGCTTGTTGGAGCACATGTCCGTCTCCAAATAGACAACACCACAGCAGTAGCATATTTAAACCATATGGGTGGTACCAGGCCTGTTTCGTGTGACAAATTGGCAAACTCAATTTGGCTCTGGTGTGTTCAAAGAGACATTTGGATTTCAGCTACCTATTTGCCAGGTGAGCTTAATACTGTGGCGGACACCAGGTCACGCAAATTTAATGACAACATTGAATGGATGTTGCATCCTGAGATCTTTTCTAAAGTCACAGCCAAATTTGGTAAACCGGACATTGACCTCTTTGCGTCACGGTGGAACCATCAGGTACCAACCTACGTTTCATGGGAACCAGCTCCTGGGGCAATAGCGCTGGATGCATTCTCGCTGGACTGGGGGAAGTGGTTTTTCTATGCCTTCCCCCCATTTTGCCTCATCAGTCGGGTATTGGGAAAGATTCAGGCAGATGCTGCCAAGGGCATCCTTATTATACCCGACTGGCCCACACAGCCTTGGTATCCGGTGGTCTTTGACATGCTCAACGAACCTTGGGTCCTTTTGAAGGGTTGCCCACAATTGGTTACTCACCCTGTCTCAGGGGAGCCGCATCCCTGCCATGGCTATTTAAATTTGTTGGCTTGCAGGTTCTGAACAGGCCGTTAGTCCAATACGGCCTCTCGGCTCGGACCATGGATACCACCGGGGCGTCGTGTCGAGAGTCTACAAGGCGAAGATACCGCTCGCATATTAAGAAGTGGGAAGCCTACTGCAGCCGCTCTCGCATCACGTACGATGACGTGACAACAACCGACGTCCTGGAATTCCTCGCGGGGTTGCACCATGATGAACACTTAAGTTACAGTGCCATCAACAGCGCCAGAAGTGCGCTATCATTCTACCTCAGTTTGGAGGTAGGATCCAACAGGCTAGTGTCCAGACTCATGCGGGGTATATTCAATATGAATCCGCCTACACCACGCTATAATATCACCTGGGATGTCAGGGACGTATTAACCCTGCTCAGGACGTGGTCACCCATGCAAGGGCTCCAACTGGACCAACGCACCATGAAGCTGGTGATGTTACTAGCGCTGACTTCAGCTCAGAGGGTACAGACACTACACAAACTTCGTGTCGACAGAATGACGTCTACCCCCACAGAAGTAGTCTTTTTCATTGACGAGCTACTAAAGCAGCATAGACCTGTGTGCACAGGGCTGCAACTGAAGTTCCCGGCATACCCCGCAGATGCTAGGCTATGTGTAGCCTCACATATCCGCCACTATGTCAAGGTGACGGCACGCATCAGAGGAATGGAGCGATACCTGCTTGTCACTCATAAGAGACCTCATCATCGAGTGACAGTCCAGACGATATCCATGTGGCTTTCAGTCGTTTTGGGTAAGTCAGGTATCGACACTAATGTGTTCAAGTCTCTTTCCAACAGGGCTGCATCGACGTCAACGGCGAGGGTCATGGAGGTGCCCATGGACAAAATTCTCGCCACAGCAGGATGGGCTAATGAAGCTGTGTTCCAGCGTTTTTATAACAAGCCTGTTGCTGCTCCTCTACAGTTTACAGAAGCCGTGCTGAATGCAGGTCACGAACGTGGAGATGTCCCCGCATGAGGGGTTTTGATTTGTTATTAATAACTCTGCTCTTGTTTTGCAGTATGAACTATTGAGCAAGTTTGTTCCTCCCATCCATCCCTGGTAGTGGTGTGTCAGCATGGACGTGGTCCAGGGCGTGTAATCACAGAAGCTTTGAAGTCTTCACGAAGTCACTCACGTGACTCCGAAATGAAATAGTAAGATTGAACGAGAACTTACCAGTTCGAAGGTTGATCTTTATTTTATGAGGAGTCGAAGTGAGGGATTTCGTGCCCTCCTCGCCCAACCCTCAATCACCTTCATCTGGTAATCTTAGTCACTTCAATCTTACTATGCGAAGTCATTTC
This sequence comes from Raja brachyura, assembly GCA_963514005.1. The sequence continues at coordinate 4,166,065 of OY740826.1, read as the reverse complement.
TTTGTTGGTTTCTGTGATTCCACGCCGCTACTTTGAAGTATGTCGAGCATGCGCGCCGGCGGGCTCTTCACGAAATCCCTCACTTCGACTCCTCATAAAATAAAGATCAACCTTCGAACTGGTAAGTTCTCGTTCAATCTTACTATTCTCTTCCACAGAAGGTAGTTGAGGCCAGTTCATTGGCTATATTTAAGAGGGCGTTAGATGTGGCACTTGTGGCTAAAGGGATCAGGGGGTACGGAGAGAAGGCAGGTACGGGATACTGAGTTGGATGATCAGCCATTATCACATTGAATGGTGGTGCAGGCTCGAAGGGCTGAATGGCCTACTCCTGCACCTATTTTCTATGTTTCTATGTTTCTATATCCTCGTAAAAGTGATCTAAATATTCTGGAACGCTAATTTCTCCCATTCCATACTTTGCTGATATTTTAGGACTCTACTGTCCCGAGTCAGATTTGGGCGCCTCCATTTTAATTATGTATTATATTTTTGTTTATACAGCAGGCTGAACCTCCTGTTTTAAGACATCTTTCCAATGATATCTCACCGCCCGACCCATCTGACTGGAAATATTTTCCGACCAGTCCATATTATTGGTTTTAATTGATATATCCACATTAGTTGGAAGGCAGTTAAATAACATTGCCCAGTCCTGAGGAGAATTTGCCCCACTCCAAAAATTCAAATCCCTTGACTGATCTATGCATAACTCAGACATTCTCTCTAAACAAATGCATCTGCTCCCTCTCCTTTCTTTGGTCCCACGTCCCGAATCCTAGTAATATCTATCGGCTTCTGAAGGTTATTCGCAAGGGCAGTTAAAACTGCTTCTTCTCTTGCACTATTGTCAGCGATCACGTTAGCTAGTGCTTCATGGGTTGGGCGTTACAGACTGGCTAGCAATCTGCTATGTTCGGTTGGAGCGACCATCTGCTGAATCACAGCCCACACATTTCGGCAGTCTGCGTGATACACACGCACCATGACGGTAAGGAAATCCTCAAAGTAATTGGGTGCTTTCCTCGGTCAGGGATCTTGCTCAGTACTGCCATCATCTGGGTTCCCATGGGGTATACACCTCAATAATTCGGGGTTGTTTTGCACCCACTGCGCTAACCGGATCAAACGCTGGATAAGGCATTTTCTTGACTGGGAACTGCCTACGTGGTGCCTGCTCTGCCCCCATGATATTAACCATATCGGGATCTCCAGTGTCTCTCGCTACTGTCACACTCTCATATTTATCGTCCACTTCACTAGGGGGATTTCGGTACTTCTTAAAGGAACCTCTCTGATCTCTCGCTAGTCGTCTAGTTCGTCTGGGCGTAGGCACAAAAAAGTATTTTGTTGGTTTTACTATGTCACTAATAACCTATAGCTCCTTAAATGTGGGGGTTATCTCCTTCGTTTTACTCCTGGTACCGTGAGCTACTTTTCTACCTGCCAGTAGTGGAACGGTTGGAGTCAAATAATCATGCACTTGTGTTGCGGCTGTTTGTATAGCAGGTTTAGGTTTGGAATCTGCAGGTAATGTTAACGGTGCTGCAGGCTGTAAGTGTCTGTTGTGTGCGCAATATGTAGAATGCGTGGAAGGAATACGGGAACGCAAGAGAAATGAGGTGGAGGCTGCGAACTTCTCCTAATTCTAACACTTTCCCAATCTTCAAAATAATCGTCTTCTCCCCCTTCAAAGCCATTGCCAAAAACCGAGTCCTTAAATTGTACATCTACTAGTGCCAGTTTCCCTTCGGAATATTTCTCTCTCTCCCGCTCCTTATGCTCTCCAGTACATTCACACGCCTTTTTCAAGGTGCCTGGAAGTCGGTTCACGTCGTCATCTCTTTGTCATTTTCCAAGCTTTGAAGCTGCTCATGCCAATTCGTCATTCTGACAGCCTCCCTATTCGCGAGCTCCTCTTCTTAATACATTCTCCATAATCATATCAACTCATTTCCTGTATCACTATTGTTCCATTGCTAAATAATCTGTTCGATATACAGCTTTCCCATCAATGTTCCGACCCCTCCTTAGGGCCACAATTCAACTTCCAATTTCCTATTCAGCTATCCCGAAAAGTTGTTTTAATCTCTCAGCGTTTTGTGAAAACTCACTACACACTAACTGTAACGGGCTTTCGGGATCCTCAATGATATCTCGTCGATCTGATTTCCCCATTGTCGCCAACAATGGACACGAACTCTCAACGGTTCACATATTCTCAACAATTCATGTTCCTCTTGCAATCTTCTAGACGTATCAAACTCGCTCCCAAGCAATGGCCAAATGTACCGCAGCGCGTCTCCAGTCTCGCACTTCTCACAACAAAATCACACTATCAACTTCTTTTCAAGCTTGGGTACCTAACAATTCCTTCACAATTGCATAAAAATTCACACAAGCTTCCAATCATGTAAACAATTCCAAATAACAATCCTTAGTCGACAAACAAACTGAGGTACTTCAGCAGACAATCAAACACTTCAGCAGCACATCTACCACACTCAAACACTGTAGTCTAGGCACAGACAAATGAGCTCCAAACACGCAAGCAAAATCGGACTTAGACAATAAACTATACCACTTATTACAATCACACAAAACACACTACAATGTAAAACACAAGCATACGTCTAATATCGCATTTGTTAACTGTACAGTCCCAAAAACAAATCACAGTATTTTTAATCCCTTATCGTACTGTTTCAATAAAGATACAAGAGACTTTCCCTTCAATGTTCTCTTTCGCTGAGCGGTACTTCCCAATCAAGCTCTTATTTTCTATCAGGTACTAGTTCCTTGCAGTAAATGCTTAGACTTGGGGGTAGAATTCCCATCAAGATACTCTTCTCTAACAAGTACTATTTCTCTAGCTCAGCCTTTTTCCACTAACAGGTACTGGTCAGCGGATCTAAAGGATACGAACCCTTGGTTGAACAGCCACGATTCGGACTCCAATTATAACAGTAACACACAAAACTTTAATAGAACGCAAGACACAGTAAACGCAATAAAGCAACGGCAACATTTTAAGCACACTTTAAGCTGTAAATCAACAAATTTTAACAATTCCAAAAATATTTGTATTCAACAATCTAATATGTACAACGTTGTGAAATGTACAATAGCCAGTGCTCTCAATATGAAAGCGTGGAAATAGAAATACAAGATATCTATGCTATAGCCAATCCATCAATATAAAGCCCTAAATTCGGCAGAATTGTAATCGAATAACTTAAAACTGCTTTCATAATTGCCGTACCCCACTATTTTAGCTCCCTTCCCTCGAATTCCAGTAATTACAATAGACGCGTCTTCAATTTAATCCCCTGTGTTTGTTCCCGTGTATTTCCTTCGGACAATCATACTCCAACACTGGGTTCCAAGCACCGTTAATGAGCCCTCAACTTATCCAAAGTTCTAGGTACTACTCACACAGGCGGGGCCTTCAACCCCTTAGGTTAGTTCCTTGCAACCGTCTAGGCACCGAGCTCCTGCACTTGTCCGCTGCACGCCGTTCGATGTCAATCTATAAAGTGCCTTTCCATTCGCACCCTCTGTAACGATAATGTACTTCCCCTCTCTGTACTGTAACCCACGGCCCTGTCCCTTAAGATACTCCAGCTAATTCAGAAATCCCAGTCTGAGCGGGGCATTCAACCCCTGAAACCTCCCTGTTTGGTTTCAGACCAACTCAATAGTACCTGACTGCAACATATGCCGATTAGAGAAAAGCCTTGTGAGCCGAACTAGCACTACACCCTTAGATAAAGTGGGATCCGGAAATTTGGGAGGATTATGTGGTGTATGCGACGGCTAATGGAGTGGAAGATAAGGACTACCCTCTTTTATAGTATCGGATCCGTGGCGTTCGTGATTCGCAAACCTCCTCAGCAAATCATGCATTCGCAAACCTTCTCATCTCTTCTACAAAACACTCATACATATTAAGAACAAGAAGGTCATCTGGACCTCACCATGTCCTCAGTTTCCTCCCAGGGTCCAGATATATTGGAGCCAGGACTCATAGCTATGGGACTTTCACAGAAAGAGGACAAGCAGGTTTTGTAAATACAGAGATTGTCCATTATGTGACACATTTTATTTGGCCAATATTATATTTTTTTACACCTCCATTAACCACCAGGAAGGCCTTAAAGCCCCCCCCCCCCCCCCCCCCCGTCTCTTCCTCGGCCGTTCAAACATTCAATTTCATAGTAAGCATAGAAATAGAAAATAGTTGCAGGGGTGGGCCATTCGGCCCTTCCAGCCAGCACCGCCATTCAACATGATCATGGCCGGTCATCCAAAATCAGTACCCCGTTCTGGATTTCCCTCGTGTACCTTGATTCCATTGAATTCCCTCTACTAACACGCCAAGTGGAGCTGGACCTCAGCCTGAACAACTTCTCCTACTTCATCAAGTCCAAGGGCCCTATTTATGCCTGGCTCTTTATAGGGAACGCTGAACAGTCCCTGTTTCAGGCGGACACTGTCCCTAACCCCGAACTCTATCTACGTTGCGTTCATCAACATCAGCACCAATTTATACCTTGCACTCAAATTTACTTGGACCATCTAATATACCTCGCTCCCCTGGCTTGATCTCATAGTCTACATCAAAAGAAATTAACTATTCTCTAAAGTCTAATGTAATCCCACCGACTCCCACAGCTATCTCTGCTCCATTTGTTGCCACCCTGCGTCCTGGAAAGAATCTGTCCCCTACACCCAATTCCTCCGTTACGCCACTTCTGCGCCCAAGGTGAGGTGTCCATATTAGAACATTCGAGATGTCTTCGTTCTTTAGGGAACGGGGGTCCTCCTCCCCCATCATAGATGAGGCCCTCGCACTTGTGGCTCGGAATCCCGCTGCTCCGCCCTTATTCCACTTCCCACTAGTCTCAACAGAGACGGGGTCCCCCTTGTCCTTATCTTCCACCCCATCAGACGTAGCATACAACACACAATACCTCCAAATTACCATGATCCCACTACTAGGCACATTTTTCCATTTCCACCCCTTTGAGCCACCCGCATGGACCGTGCCCCCCCCCCCCCCCCCGCTACTCCCTTGTTAATTCACCCCTTCTCACCCAAACCAACCATTCCCCAGATACCTTCCCGTGTAACCGCAGAAATCGCAACACATATCGCTCTACCTTCTCCGTCGACTCTGTCCAGAGACACCGACAATCCTATCAGGTTAGGCATAGGTTCACTTGCACGCCCTCCAACCTCATCTACTGTTTTCGTTGTTCAAGAAGTGGACTATTTTACATTGGCGAGACCTAACGCAGACTGGACGATCGTTTCGAGGGCACCTTCGCTCAGCCCGCGTGAACCACCGTAATCTTCCGGTTACTGGACACTTTAATTTTCCTTCCTATTCATACATGGAACTTTCTGTCCTCGGTTTCCTACATTGTTAGAGTGAGGCTAAACGTAAATTGGAGGAACAGCATATTATATTTCGCTTGGGTATGAAAATTTGTTAACCTCCGTTCAGGGTGCCCAAGCATTCCCTCTCTCTTTATGCCTCCCCCACCCATCGCACCAGCTACCCATTTTGACCTTACAAACAGATTACTATGACCTGCTTCCTTTATCATCGCTATTTTATGCATACCTTTCATTCATTGTTCTTTATCTATCACCGCTACCTACTTTACCTCACGTTTCCCTTATCCCTAACCAGTCTAAAGAATGATCTCGCTCCAAAACGTCACCCATTCCCCCCCTCTCTTCAGAGAAGCTGCCGGTCCTGTTGAGTTGCTCTAGCTTTTTGTGTCTATCTTCCACTCTCTCTATACATTTCCATCAGGTCCCCATCAATCCCCTAAACTCCAGCGAGTAAAAGCTGAGTGCTACCAAACGCTCATCATGTGCCAACTCTCTCCTTCCTGAAATAAAGATTGTAAACCTCACCTGGACCCTCTCAAGAGCCAATACATTATTTCGCAGATATGGGACCCAGATGTGCTCACAGTACTACCAATGCGGCCTACTCAGCGCCTTATGCTGGCTAGGCATTCCATCTCTGTTCTTGTATTCCAGTCCTCTTGACAGCCCTCAGGCAGCATCTCTGGTGGGAATGGATAGCGAACGTCATGTTCCATCTCCAGAGGTGGATTAGGGAGGAGAACGCTGGAAAGGAGAGGTAGAGGCGGGGAAATATTTACCAAGCGATCGATGGTTACAGATAGGCAGGGTTCGACTGGGGGTTGGGTGCAGTAAGTGACAAAGGTTAACAGTGAGGAGACAAAATGGTGTTGTCAGGCAAAGGACATGGTCGATTGCCAACGGTGTTTCAATTAGCTTGATAGTGTAAGAAGAAGGTTCCCGATGCGAAACGTCAACAATCCAGTTCGCAGCTTCATCATATGAGCAAATTTTAGCCGGTCGGCCCATCGGGTCTGGTCTGCCATTCGATCATGACTGATCAATCTCTCCCTTCTAACCTCATTCTCTAGCATTCTTCCATTAACCCCTCGATATGTTTCTTTTTATACAAACACCCATTTCCATTGAAATAAAACAGGCACCCGAATTTTATTCATAAGATCTTTTATTTTGGTACGATGATTGTGTTCGAAGTAGGGAGTATTTTGTGCGTCCTGCGTCGACTTGCAATCGAGTAGGTCGAGCAGAGGTTATTGGGAATAGCAGTATCCAATCTGGATGTGATGATCAGCAAATTGGAGTTCATTTTTAATCGCGAGTTATGATTTTCCCCGCCATTATTTTAGTGTAAATCGTGAAGTAAATCGTAAATATCAACAAATTACTGCGAAAATTAACAATAAATAGGTTCATGAAGGCGATGCCAAGAAACATGGCAACAACGCTGTTTGCAGATTGTTCAGCCCGGAGAGAACAATGGGCCTGCAAAATCAAGATTTGACTTTAAAAAAATGGGTTGATCAATTAACATATTCATTATTACACAGAGTGAAGTGACCCACTTACAAGTTACTACCCCGCGACACAAACTCCAGAGACACATTTCGACTAACCACTCCAATCACCACTATCTTTCCAAGTTCCTGCAAACATATCGTGGGAGGTTTTGGTGAAAGTTATTGAATGCCTTTTAATCAAATTACTTCACTGCCTCTCATACCGCAGGTTATTCCCTGAAATAGATCCCCGAGTCGGCAATGTGGCGCATATGGTTCGATACTGACTTTGGGTGTTGTCTGTACGGAGTCTGTACGTTCTCCAAGTAACCTGCGTCCACCCTCCACCTTCCCGGTCTCCTTCCACTGCATTTTTTAAAAATATATGTATACCCTTAGTATGTTCTTGAGGAAGGCAAGACAATACATTATATGGATGATGCGGTCAATGGATTGAACAAATTATTTGTAAATGTGGGACCAGATTTGGCAGAAAAAATAATGACGCAGAAACAAAAGAAGGGGCGGATACTGATTTTTGGGATATCAATATCTTCCTTAGAGCAGTGGAAGGAAAATAAATCATAGACACTGTAAGACAATGTAAAAGCAAAAACCTCTACTGATTGATATGATTATAATTAAAAAATGTTATTGAAGAAATTGCAGACCCATTAACTCATATCTGTTATTGAAGAAATTGCAGACCCATTAACTCATATCTATAACTTGTCTATTCAATCCGGCAAATTTGAGAATAAAATAAAAATAGAAAAAGTAATACCATTTTATAAAACTGGGGATTGACACAATTTCACAAATTACAGGCCGGTTGCTTTACTCTCCCAATTCTCCAAGATCTTTGAAAAACCTTTTACAGAAAGACTTGGCAACTTCATTGAAAAACATAAACTTTCGTGCAACAGTCAATATGGATCCGGACAAACAGATCAACATCTATGGCACTAAAGGAACTAATCGAGGAAATCTTAAATTTCAAACATAATTAAAAAAACATCCAGTGGGAATATTCATAGACTTAAAAAAAACATTTGATACCGTAAATCACGACATTTTACTCGTGAAACTGGATAGGGATGGCATCAAATTCGGTGGATTGGATTGGGTGGGAAGCTATTTACTAATCAGGCAACAATTTGAAGAAATTGGTTAACATAAATCAACTTACATGGACATAACGTGTGGAGTACCTCAAGGGCCTGTCTTAACTCGAAAGCTTTTCATAATATACATTAGCGACACATGCAGAGTATCGAATAAACTGAAATTGATTATATTTGCCGATGACACGAATGTGACTTTTGGAGGTCATCAGATCAGAAATTAATAAATTAAAACAGTAGTTTGATGTCAACAAATTGTAAATTTAAGCAAAACAACGAATATGTTGTTTGGAAAGCAGAAAACAAACCCTCAAGTACAATTGAAAATAGATAACATAAGTATAGAAAGAATATATGAAAAATGCATTTCTTGGAGAGATCTTAGGTCAAAAAATCTGCTGGAAACCACATATAAGCCTCGTCAAAGCAAAATGAGCAAAGTATATAACAATATTGGGAACATCAAGACACATTCAGGACCACAAATCATTACACTCATATTGCCATATCTGAGTTACTGTGTGCAGTTATGAGATAACACCTACAAAACCAACCTACAGCCGTTATGCACATTACAAAAAGAGAAATAAGAATTATCAATAACGTTGGATATCTTCAACATATCAATGTTTTATTCTTAAAGTCACATACACTGAAGTTCACCGATCTGGTTAAATCAAGACTGCACAAATCATGTGCAATGCAACAAATAATTCCAGAAAATATACAAAAACTGTTGATGGAAAGAGAGGGTGTGGATAATTTGAGAGGGTTAATTTAAAAAAAAAACCCTCTATGTCAGAACAAATCTTAAAAGTGCGTGCATAGGAATCTGTGGGATGAATTTGTGGAATAGTCTGGAGCAGGAGATAAAACTTAGCACAAACATAATTCAGTTTAAAAATATGTACAAAAACACGTTTTTTGAACTATATTCGGATGCGGATAGATGATTGTGAGTGGGATATTTGTTAACCTGATAGTATTGTGAAGGGTGATTATAGGGTGTTACACAAAAAGCTGGAGAAACTCAGCGGGTGCAGCAGCATCTAAGGAGTGAAGGAGATAGGCGACGTTTCGGGTCGAGACCCTTCTTCAGACGGGTCGGGTTCTGAAGAAGGGTCTCGACCCGAAACGTCGCCTATCTCCTTCACTCCTTAGATGCTGCTGCACCCGCTGAGTTTCTCCAGCTTTTTGTGTAACCCTCGATTCTCCAGCATCTGCAGTTCCTTCTTTAACACGGTGATTATAGGGTGATGGGTTGTATATATGACTAAGAGATACTGTATAGTACATGAGGGTTTTTTTCTCTCTTTTTTGTATGGCTTTGTAAATATTTGATTAGTGTATAAATATAAATAATGTGGTGTGAATGGAGCTGCTGGTGCACATATGGTGTACATATAGCTGCTAAATTTGTATAAGATAATTAAAAGCAGTTGAATAAGGTGTGGGAATCATTAACCTTTGGCTTCTTCCTGCTCCTTTTCGGGCACATACGATTTCATGTATTTATAAATATTGTTTATGACACTATATAAATATTTTTGTTTTTGTTTTTTTGCATGCTGTTTCACACTTGCGTTTTATTATTTTACTCAGTTCGAAATAAATAAATACATTAATTAATTAATTAATAAAAGTGTACATATATTACACTAAGTGAGACCCTTGGGGTCCCAGAATCACGCGGGAGGGCTGGTCCCCCAACACAATATTGCACCGTTCCCCCAATTGCAATATTCGTGGCCAGTGAGTGGGGGTGGGGGGGGGCAGCTTTATGGAGCGATAGTATGGGTGTTTTGGGCTAAATGTACTTGTTTCCAGAGGGGTGGTAGGGGCATTGTGGCCCGAATGGATTATTGGCTCAGTCACTCAACCCTGTTGTGCTGCCAGCTCACTCACTCACGACTGGTGGGCTAGCAGTTGACTCACGGCTATTCATTGAAAATTCCATTCCAAGCAGGGTGGAAGGCCACCAAAGTCAAGTGCCGTTTCTTACCACTTCAAGCAAGGTGCAAGGCCACCAAATTCAAATGCAGTTTCATGCCATTTCAAGCAGGGTGCAAGGCCACTAAACACAGCGAGCCGTGGCCTCTCCCTCTTCCATCTTGCAGAGACTGCGCCACGCCCACATTTCTGGGTTTATAGTCCCTCCCCCCCTCCCATGAGAAGGGGTGTGGCCTTCATGGCGTGATTGACAGGGGAGAGAATGTCACGATCTTTTAACACTATTACCTGTTTTATTTTTCATCCAATGGACAAATCCTCGGCAGATGATGAGCAGAGGGGGACTCTGAGTAAGATGTGCAAAAATCACAGCCGTACCATTTAACCATATAACCATATAACAATTACAGCACGGAAACAGGCCTTCTCGGCCTTCCAGTCCGTGCCGACCATTTAGTCGCATCTACCTGCACTCAGACCATACCCTCCATTCCCTTCCCGTCCATATACCTATCCACTTTACTTTTAAATGTTAACATCGATCCTGCCTACACCACTTCTGCAGGAAGATCATTCCACACAGCCGCCACTGTCTGAGTAAAGAAGTTCCCCCTCATGTTACCCCTAAACTTCTGTCCCTTAATTCTCATGTCATGCCATCTTGTTTGAATCTTTCCTACCCTCAATCGGAAAGCTTATCCACGTCAACTCTGTCTATCCCTTTCATCATGTTAGAGACCTCAATCAAGTCCCCCC